>PVKE010012873.1:0-37537 GCA_004027555.1 Craseonycteris thonglongyai
AAGATGAACGTGTATTTAGATTCAGCAGCAGCCATTGATGGCATTTGACTGTTTTGTGTACTTAATTGGTAATGTTTGTAAGTAAATAAATATTCATTAAAATTTTCACTTTACCATTCTTTCCAAGTTCTGAGGAAATGACAACCCAATTGTTCTCCTTAATCTGAAAATCTTTGAAGTCTTTATGTTGATGATTGTAGATGCACGGATGGTTTCTAACTTTTTCTAATAACTTATCATCTCTCCACAACATCCCTGTGCCATGGCGAAGCAGAAATATCACTGGACTGCCCGACTAGACGTCCGCAGTCAAACGCGATGGCCGAGTCGTCTCAGCGAAACCAATACCATTTGATATACATTGAATGAGTACATGGCAGTGACTTCCGACTGCTAGATGCAGCCGCTGGACGCTCCAGTGAAACCAAACCTTTAGTGGCCTCTGCCATCGGAACAATCCTTTTGACTTGGGAGTCATCAAACATTTTCTGCACCGTACGCTTTGTTTCCATTCACATCAAAGCACGCTCAACATTGTTCTCATATGTCACGTATGTGACAGAGCAAGACTAGTAGATCGTCTGCATCAGTCAGAATATACCCATCGCTTCGATACCACCACTGGAATGCTCTCTTTCTTTGAAGTTCGGGTTCAGGTCATTCGAAGAAACAGGAAAATTCATAAAATATGCAGACAAGGTAAAACTAAACAAACTGAAGTTGGATATGTTCCAATGGATTAATTTGCATGATTTTGAAATGCAGTTGGTTGACTTATAGAGTAGCTGTATTTGGAGGCAAAAATTTATCGATTTGAGACATGAATTAGAAAGTATTGAAAGAGATAGGTTAGCTGGGTCAACGCTGAACAATGCAGAAAATGAAGTTCTAAAAACATGGAATTCCTTGCCTGAAAATTTTCAGTGTCTGAAAAATGTAGCAGTGGCAATACTCTCGATATTTTCCTCTACTTACTCATGTGAATCATTATTTTCAGTTATGAACCTAGTCGAGTCCGATTTTAGGAGTAATGTAAGTGATGCCTCAAGTTCAGCTTGTGTAATGTTAAAAACAACAAAATATAAACCTGATGTGATTCATCTGTCTTCTTCTGCACAACAGAAATCACACTAACAATGAAAGAGGATTCTTTAATTTTCATGGGTACTCCGTGCATTTGACGACTAATGTTTATTACTATAATTTAATTCTGTCACGTTTTTTTCCTTTTTGTTTCATATAAATTATAATTTTATTATAATATCATGTTATTCTACACTGAATAAAAATGTAATAAATGACTGATAGAGATTTTCTATGGTATTTAATTTATAAAATTACCTTTGTTATGCACTCTAATAAAATATTTAAACTTCAAAACAAATAATTGTGAATACCATTTAAAAAATTATTGGTTTTTGTTATAAAAACATCCTATGCCTCTTATAGACATAAAAATAATCGATACCTCTACCTTACTCAATGGGCTGGCACGCGAGTTGAGCGAGTATACTCTTATTTCATAAACTTTGGCACTCAATCAGCAAAACGTTCACCACCCCTGGCCTAGATGGTTCCAGAATACACACACAGAGTGATAACAAATACCAAAATAAGCACAGGTTCTGGTGTCAGACATGTGGGAGTTTTTGCTCTGCCACTGTCCCAAAAACTAGAAATAAGGCTTCAGAGATTTCACATATTCTCTTTAAACTCTGATTCCTCTCCAGGAAAATGGGCCTGTGTGTACCATCTCAAAGGATTTTTTTTGTGAGGTTTAAAAACTATGAAAAGTGAGAGTGTCTACCTCAGTGTCTGGAACATTAAATTGCTCAAGTCATAAAAGGCAAATATAAATGTGACACTGTTAATTACACTGGAACAATAACATACTTAAGATGCACCTTTTCAATGTCTTACCCAGCTCCCTATACCAGTATGAATGTAGTAAAATAACGTATTATCTTCAAGAATCTGAACCATTAAATACTTGGGAAATAAGAATCCTTATATTTTATGTTTAAAGTTACCAAATTGTTAAGTCTTTGTTTATATTCTAAAGGAAAAGACTGGTTAATCATTTTTTACTGTTTATTAAAGTGTGTTTACTAATTACATTGGATTTATATATCTACATGAGATTGTTGCCAAAATTTTATGGACTATCACTTTATCGAAGACTGTCATTGAACAAATAGCTAGTAACATAGTTAAACAGATCCACAGTATGATTTTATACAATGAGTAACTCAGAAAATGAAAATTTCACCAGAAATTTAATTTATTCATCAAACTAAAAAACAAAATTCTTCAAATCCAGGAATAACAATAAAATAAAATATTCTCCATAAGGTATTTATTTTGTAGTGTCTTTGTTTCATGAGAGAGCTAAGGAAAGCCTAAGAATACATGGAGATAGGATTTCCTGAGGAAAGAGTTTTGTTGTATATCTAAATCATAGAAAACACTGGCCTGTATCTAAATCATAGAAAAGCTAAACCCAAGACAAAAATTATTTTGCTTCCACATATAATGGAACTTACGTTGTAATCTAGACAAAACTGAAATGTATGACCTTATCTCTCTAGTAACTGAGAAGATTATTTTATTTGAATAAACTTTGGTACTAAATTCCTCATATAATCTGGTAATTTTATAATGGACTTCCCATTTTTCCATAACCTAAATTCAGAGTTCACTGAAAATCCACTTTAATTTGCATCATTATGTGCTATCAACCAAATTAGTGTATTTTTAGAGCTATTTGGCTATTCAACCTGTTAAATGTTTACATTCCCAGTGATTTCCTCATAAATCACATGATTTTGAGATTTAAACTTTTGACATGAAACCTCCAAAAATATTACATACCAGTACTAATATTTAGAACTTGAAAACTTCCTTGCAGTTAGAGGGGCCATTTTCTTAGCAGCATTTTATAATAATCACAAAATGTTCTGGTGCCAAAGTGTGAGTTTCAGAAGCCAGCATCTCATTTTATTCTATATCCCTCTCAACCTCCACCCAGGAAACACATAAAATATACAACTTCTTTCAAAAATTAGTAAGCAGCAGTACTGTCTTCTTTCTTTCATTCCTTCCCTGCCTCCATCCCTCCATTCTTCTCCCTCTCCTCCTTTCACTCTGACTATCCCTCTCTCATCCTCTAGATACTTTCTTACAGGTCACTCCAACAAATTTTGGTGCACTTCAAAAATTCCTATCTTAGAATTATACTCATCTCACATTTGTTTGTTTTGTATAAAAGTTCTCTGTAAACTATAACACTGCATTAAGGCTTCCTTTGAGGTGCCTGCCTCTACACATACTCCCTTAGTAATTTGCCAGCCACCACAAACCCTGCCACCTATAGGAAGTGTTCCTGAATATTCAGAATGGAGTCGGTTCCACTGAATCATTTAAATTGACTATAAGCTGACTAATATCACATGATAAATCTGTTCCTGCTTAAGTCAGCGAGAGTAGATTCTGTTCTCTGCAATAAAAGTCCTGGCAATATCATGATTTTATATTTTAAGTTCCATAAAAATTTTCCCTGTCTCAAAGTTAAAAATACATTTTGCTATATTTTAAAGCTTTTATGTATGCATTTCTAACTATGAGATTATTTGCTATTAAATTTCTAATTGGGTTTTGCTAGTGCATAAATAGTCACTTTGTTGAACTCTTTTATAAGTTCTAATTACTTTGCAATTAATTCTCTTAGATTTTACAGGTAAACAAAAATACCTGAAAATAATAACACTTAAGTTCTCTTTTTTTTCATTATCCATAACTCTTATTTTTTACCTTATTACATTGCTATGATCAGCAGTACAATATTTATTAGTAATGTTAACACCAGTGATTCTTAGCTTCTCTGAAAGTTAACAGAGATGGGTCCAAGCTTCCAGTAAATAATAAAAGTATTTTATTGAGAAGTATAAACTTTGTCAAATAATTTTGAGAAATCAAATAAAATGGAGACTGAGAAATGAATATTTATGAGACTCACCTAAAAACAAAAATGAAGTTTGACAAAGAAAATGAAAAAACAGAAATCAGGCAAATGCTAACAACAAAAGCTAATATGGCAATTTTTAATGTCAGAATCTGAATAAAAAGCAGCAATATGAATAATATTTCAGATTGAAGCAAGAAATAAATTTCTGTTTCTTAAGCCATCCCAGTTTCTGTTACTTTGTTATAGCAGCCCTAGCAAAATAAGGGGATAAAAATACCAATTAAGTTTTCTTCACCATCAGGCTGAAGGTAATAAAACATTATTTTTGCCCCAATCAAGGCATTCAGTGAGTTCCACCTGTCTCCACCACCCATTTTACTCAATTTCCTACTTCTCTCACTTTAGACTCAGGGAAGTCTTCGATTTCCCTGCCAGCCTTGATTTACCTGATTCCCTCTCTACACACCCATCTTTCTTCTAGTTATTTAATTCAGTTTTTTCAAAATAAAAGGGTGGGAAGCAGGGGGTGTTAAATGCCATTAGCTTGTCAAATATCCTCAACAAAAAACTCTTTCGACTTAATGTACAACACAGCATGTTTTTATTTATTTTTTTTTTTTCTAAAGATTCTCCATGACCTCCTCTAAATAACATTACCTGACAGGTAACTAATATTTTGACAAAGCTATTTTTACATGATATTATTTTGAAGCAACTAAAAATCAAACCATTAAATTTTTATCACCAACTTCTATTTGTTTTTAAGATGTATTTTATTGTTTTTGACAGAGAAAGAGAGAGACAGAGAGAAGGGGGAGGGCCCAGAGCAGTCTCCATAGTTGAAATTCATCAGTTTTCGACATGGTTTTGTTTCACACAGGTGGGCGGGGGCCACGCAGGGCAGGAACCGGGCTGGGGGCCTCCATCATGGGAGGCATGCCTCCTCGAGCCAGGGGCCGAGCTGGGGGGCAAGAACTGAACCTGGGCCTCCTACATGGGAAGCACACTGCAGTTCAGCGTATGGGTCCACACGGGCCGGGGCCGGGGCCAGGATTCTCTCCTCGGTCCCCAGGGCTGCAAAGCAAGCACTTAACCCACTGAGACATCCCAGCTTCCCCACCAACTTCTGTTTTTCAATTTGTGAGACAACTATCACTCTGTCACCTCCCCAGCCTTAGCAGATGAGATAGAAGAGAAGCCAAAAGAGCGAAGCTCTGCGATACCTGTTAGTCTGCCTCGTTGAGTGGGCTGGAATTCTGACACAGCTGCTTTAGCCACCTGCACATAAACCTCTGCCAGAACTAAAACAGCTGCCTGCAAATTCATAAGCAGCACCTGACTATGACTTGTTTATTTATCATTATAAATCTGTGCTTCTCCAAAGGTATGTAAACCCCCAAGATATGAGGTACTGTGCCAAGAGATCCTCCAAAGCAAAGCTAGACATGATACAGCACCTTGAGGTGTCTATTTTAATCAGATTTGGGAATAAAACAACTTTACCTGTGATTGTTTTTATATTAAAACAAACATGGACATGGCATAAAACAAAATGACAGCTTGTATAAATTTTAAAAATAAAGCATGACATGATGAAGAAGGAGTCTGCTCCAAGTCACTCCTCCTTTACTCTCAACCATCCACGTTCCTTCTCCTTTGTCTTTAGTGGTCCATTAGTAGAAATGTTTGAGAAGTACAGCCATAATGATTTTATAGCTCTGCAACACACACACACATACTTTTCACATCTTCCACCTACTTACCATTTAACCATTTGTTATGTGCATGTGTGTCTGTGTAATCGGCAGTGATTCTAAATCACTTATTCTTAATTGTTTGCATACATTCAAGATTTTCAAGTTTTACCCACTGAAACATTAAAAAAGAAAAGAAACACACACTTCTACTCCATGCTAACATTTCAAAGTTTCCAAAGAACACAATTCAAAGAGTTCCAGACCATAAACAAATATTCCTCTTAAATTTTGCTTGTAGGTCAAAATGTATTTACCAAATAAATAATGTGAGAAATAGTGGTAAGAGTTGTATCTAAAATTACTAAAACATATTTAATCCATTATGCAGTAGAAATACTGTACTATATATTTTCAATGAAATGTTGAAACTAGCTTATTGTAATGATGGTGATTATGCAAAAGACAAAAACAAGCAAAACAATTAATTATAAAAGGTTAACTTGTAGGCTGACTGAGGAAAAAAGAAATTTCAGAGGAAAAGATTTATAAAGGAAATTTTAAGAAGACTCTGGAAGGAACTTCCAAGGTCTTTGGATAATGATGACTTGTGCCACCTCTCTCCTCCCACAAAATGTATAAAAACATTCATAAAAATAAAAATAATAAGTTAGGTCATGATTCTACCAACTTGATAAGCTTAACTATATTCATGTTCTTTCAGGTTTTCTACCAGTTCATATATGTTCTACTCTAGGGGGTTTAAGTTATGCTAATTTTTACTTCAAAATGTATGCTTTCTCTTTCCACTACATTAATATACCACTAACACTGCTCTTACACTTTGTGCCATGTTTACATGGCATATTTAGTTTACAGACAACAAAAAGAAGGAAAAGTATGAAGTGAGAGCAAGGAAGGGGTACAGAGAGAAAGAAGAAGACAAGACAGAAGAGAGAAGAGAAGAGGAAAGGGGGAGGGGGGGAAGGGAAAGGAAATAAAAGGAAAAGAAAAGAAAAAGATATAGTCCCATTCATTTACTTTTTGTTTTTACTTCCCTTGCCTTTGAGGTCAGGTTGCTTCATAAAGTCCTCCCTGAACCCAAGATCTATAAGTTTAAGATGGATGTCTTCTTCTATACAGTTTATTCTTTTGGGTCTCATGTGGAGGTCTTTAATCCATTTTGAGTTAATTTTGGTATATGGTAACAGATCTCAGTTCAGATTTATTATTTTGCATGTGGTTTTCCAATTTTCCCAGCATCATTTGCTGAAGAGGCTTTCTTTTCCCCACTTCATATTTTTCAGTCCTTTGTCAAAAAATTATCTGTCTATATTTGTGGGTTTACTTCTGGGTTTTTGATTCTGTTCCATGGGTCTGTATGTCTGTTTTTCTGCCAATACCAAGTTGTTTTGATTATTGAAGCTTTGTAGTATAGATTGAAATCAGGGAGTGTAATGCCTCCAGCTTTATTCCTTTTTCATAGAATTGCTTGGCTTTTGGGGGGTTTTTTTTGTGGTTCCATACAAATTTGATAATTTAAAAAATATATTTCTTGATGGTAATTGTGTTAAATCTGTATATTACTTTGGGTTAGCAAAAGAAACCATCAACAAAACAAAGAGGCAAACAACCAATTGGGAGAAAATATTTGCAAACAATGCCTCTGATAAGGGGCTATTAATAAAAAACAATAAAAAAACAAACAATCCAATTGAAAAATGGGCAAAAGTTCTAAATAGGCACTTCACCAATGACAACATACAAACAATCAGCAGACATATGAAAAAATGTTCAATATCATTAGCCATTAGGAAAATGCAAATCCAAACCACAATGAGATACCACCTCATACCAGTTAGAATGGCTATTAACAAATCAAGGAACAAGTGCTGGAGATGCTATGGCGTTAAAGGAACCCTCATACACTGCTGGTGGGAATGTAAATTGGTACAACCACTATAGAATGCAGTACGAAGATTCCTCAAAAGACTAGGAATGAAATTGACATATGACCCAGCAATCCCTCTCCTGGTTATCTACCCAAAAACCTGAAAACCTTAATCTGCAAAGATATACCGGTACATACCCCAATGTTCATCACAGCATGGTTCATGGTCGCCAAGTCATGGAAACAACCAAAGTGTCCTTGGATAGATGACTGGATACAAAAGTTGTGGTACAATCATACAGTGAAATACTACTCAGCAATAAGAAAAGTTGAAATACAGCAATTTGTGACAACATGAATGGACCTTGAAAACATCTTACTAAGCTAAATAAGTCAGACTGAAAGAATCAAGAAATATATGACCTCACTCACAGGTAGAACATAAAACTGAAAGTAACAAAGAAACAAAAACTCATGAACACAGTCAATAGTTTAGTGGTTACCTGAGGGTAAGTAGGGAGGTAGGTGGGAGAGCTGGGGAGGGAGTAGGAAGGGAGCTATAAATATATGGTGATAGAAAGAGAGCTGATCCTGGGTGGTGAGCACATAATGCAATGTATAGACAATGTAACACAGAATTGTACACCTGGAAACAATGTAATTGTTATCAACCAATGTCACCCCAATTATTTAACAATAAAAATCTATACCAAATGAATATCATTAAAAATTAATTAAGTTTTCAGATAGACAAAGGCTGAGATAATTCATGTACAGCAAACTTTTATGTATTAAATGTGATAGGAGGTTTATCAGGATGTAAGAAAATGACACCAAATAGAACTCCAAGTCTATGAAAATGAATAAAGAGTGTCAGAAAAGGTAAGTATGCAGATAAACATCTTTGCTATATTTATATGTAAATACCCTTAAATTTCTTTTTTAATTATTAACTGTAAAATAACAGCAATGTAGATTAAGAAATATAACATATAGAAGTAAAATAAATTACTAATACAAAACATGGATATTACTAAATTTGAACTGTAAAGATTTTACATTTTTCATAAAATAGGATAGTACTGTTTTAAGGTAGATAATGCTAAATTAAGCAGGCATGTTGCGCTTAGTAGAATAATCACAAAAACATAATTGAAAGAGATATAACAAAGATATCAATAGCAAAGAAAAAATTAATAGGAAAAAATACTTAAATTACCTAGAAAAACAGAAATAAAAATATTAGTAAATATATACACAAACACATATGCATTAATGTGTACCATACAAAGTAGACTTCATGACTAGAGATAAAAAGAAACATCTCATAATGATAAAGCATCAATTTATCAAGATGTAGCAAGATCCAGTCAAGGTGGCAGAATAGATAAAAGCTGTGCTTAACTCCTCTCACAACCATATCAAAATTACAGCTAAATTGTAAAACAACCATCACTGAGACATCTCTGAATTCTAGATGAACCAAATCCCTATAACTAAGGACATGCAGAAGAAACCTCCTCGAGACTGGTAGGAGGGGCAGAGATGCAAAACGGGCTGGTTCCATGCCCATATGGCCATTAAAAACCAGAAGGCCCCCTCTGAGAAGCAAGAGGTACCAGCCCCATACCAGGTTCCCAAGCCCAGGATTTCAATACCAAGGGGGGACGTCTCCATAACTTCTGTGAATACCAGAGGAGATTGTGGCTGAGTGAGATCAGGGCAGCTGCACCCCAGGTGCTCCTCTTAAATGGCCCATGCATGAACTTACTCATTGCTGGACTCACTCCCTGGCGCTGAGCTCCAGGGACATACAAGGGCAAGGCCTGGAGGGGCAGCTTTCTCCTAAAGGGAGGAACAGAAAAAAAGCCATTGTTTCTTTGTTGAGCCCTCCCAACATGCGGAAGCAGGCAACCTCCATATCTAGATCTCCATCAACCTGGCTAACACAGTTTGTTCACACTTATTTCCTGAGATCCCACCCCACCCAACCTGTAGGCCTACCCAGGCTGCTTCCAGGGGCTTTTCTGTACAATCAGCCTTCATTGGCTCATGCTGTGGACTTTCCTAAAATCTCTCAAGGCTCACAAAGTCAAACAAACAGCATCTGACTTGGCATGTCCCCTACCTCTAGCTGAGCAGCCCTAAGTCTGGCACTAGCAACAGCTGGCTTCAGTTTGCAGCTTGGCCTCCCAAGGCACTTCCAAGCCCAGCACAGTGGGAGGGAGGGGAGGTACAGGGGGAGCAGAGGCGGCCATCTGTGGATTGCTCTGTGGCTCATGCTAGGTGGTCCTAAGCAGGGAGGCTGTGGTTAAATATGGTCTGTTGTGGGGCCCCTCCCAGGAGGCCCAGGGGCTGATATGCCTAGTGGCCAGCTTCAGACCCAGTCAGAGCATCACTTTGCCTCCTCCCAGTATGACACATCCAAAGGGCACACTGGGCAGGCACCAGAGCCCTGCTAAAATGAATCCTGCTTCCTAGGATCAGCCCCTGCACAACAGCTTTTTAGCTATAATCACAGACAGTCCTCCCCACCAATCAACTTGAGGGTCAGTCCCTCCCACTGATGTGGCAATAGCAACCATGGCTCACCTACAACAGGAGGGCACACACAACCCAAACAAGGAACATACGTGAAGCTCCCAGCTCAGGAGACAAGGGAGAGAGACAGTACCACTGGGCCCCACAGGACACATACTGCATAAGTTCACTCCACCAAGACCAGGAGACACAGTAGCCCTTCTTAATGCACAGAAGCAAACACAGGGAGGCAGCCAAAATGGGGAGACAAAGAAACATGTCCCAAATGAAAGAACAGAACAAAGCTCCAGAAAAAAGAACCAAACAAAATGAACACAAGCAATCTACACAGAGTTCAAAACACTGGTTATAAGGATGCGCAACAAATTCAAATAACTTCAAACAAAGAGATAGAAAACATAAGAATGGAGACAGAAAACAAACAAAAATAAATAAATATAATAACTAAAATGAAGAAGACATTAGAGGGAATCAAAAAATTAGATGAAGCATAGGATAGAATCAGCGATTTAGAAGATAAGGTAGCAGAAAACACCAAATCAGAACAGCAAAAAGAAAAACAACCACCAAAATGAAGATAGTTTACATCAGGAGTCCCAAACAAGAGGAACCCAAAGAAGTCTGTACCAAGACACATCATAATTGAAATTCTAAAGGTTAAAGAAAAAGAAAGAATCTTAAAAGCAGCAATGAAAGGCAGTTAGTTACCTACAAGTGAGCTCCCATTAAACTATTAGCAAATTTCTCACAGAAAATTTGCAGGACAGAAGGGATTGGCAAATGGAAACTGGTAAGTACCAGCTGGTTTGCAGGAGAGGAGGAGAATAGCTAGAAAGGGGCATGGGGAGCTTTCTGAGTCATAGAAATGATTTGGGTGGTAATTCCAGAGGTGTATAAAATAATCAAATCCTTTTTAACTGTACACTTAAGATTTTTACATTTAAGTAAAGTATACCTCCACATTAAAAATTAGACTTCAGTATCAAAAACGTAATAAGAGACAAAGATGAACATTTCATAATAATAAAGGGGACAATACAAAAAGAAGATACGACACTTATCAATATTTATTCCCCCAACCAGGAAGCACCAAAATTTACACAGCAACTACTAACAGATCTAAAAGGAGAAACTGACAAGAACACAATTATAGTAGGGGACCTAAACACCCCTTGACATCCATAGACAGATCATCCAAACAGAAAATAAATAAAGAAATATCAGCTTTAAATGATGCATTACAGCAATTGAACATAATTTACATTTACAGGACATTTCATCCTACAACACATGACTTTACATTCTTTTCTAGTGCACATGGAACATTCTCAAGGATACACCATATGTTGGGACACTAAGCTAACTTCAAGAAATTTAGAGAAGACTGAAATCATACCAAGCATATTTTTAGACCACAAAGCTTTGAAATTGGAGATCAACTACAAAAAGAAAGTGGGAAAAATATATATATACATGGAGATTAAAGCTCATGTTATTAAAAAATGACTGGATTTGGGGATGCTGGAATAGCTAAACAGATTGAGTGCTTGCATTGCAACCACAAGGTCTGGGTATCAAATTCTGGCCCTGACCCACACAAACTCCATATGCTGAATTGGGACATGCCTCCCATGTGGAAGGTCCCCAGTTTGGTGCCTGCCCAGCACAGCCCCATATTCACCTGTGTGGAATAAAACTATATCAAAACTAATAATGTACAAACAGAGAGACAGCTCTGGGCCCTCCCCCTTCCCTCTGTCTGTCTGTCTGTCTGTGTGTCTCAAACAATACAATAAATCTAAAAATAAAAATAAATAAATTAAAAAAAAGAAAGTTCTTTTTAAATGACTGGATCAAAGAAAAAATAAAAGAAGAAATTAAAAATTACATAGAAACAAACGACAATGAAAACACAACATACCAAAATTATTGCACTGCAGTGAAAGCAGTAATAAGAAAAAAATGTATATCACTACAGGTCTTTCTCAAAAAACAAGAAAGGGGAAGCTGGGATGGCTCAGTGGGTTAAGCACTCACTTTGCAGCCCCGGGGACCAAGGATCGAATCCCGGTCCCGGCCCGTGCGGACTCATATGCTGAACTAGGGAGTGCCCCCAGTTCAGTTTTCACCAGTGTGAGACCCTGGCCCAGTTCCTGCCTTGTGCAGCCCCTGCCCTCCTGTGGAATGAAACTATATGGAAAAACCAATGATGTGCAACTATGGAGACTGTTCTGGGATTCTCCCCCTTCTCTCTGTCTCTGTATCTCTCTCTCTCTGTCAAAAACAATAAAAATAAATCTTAAAAAAAAAAATTACAAGTAACCAACCTAATATCACATCTTAAGAAACTAGAAAAAGAAGAACAAAAATAACCAAAGTCAGCAAAAGAAAGGAAATAATAAAAATTAGAGCAGAACTAAATGAAATAAGAGAACAGAAAAACAATAGCAAAAACTAATGCAACAAAGAGCTGGTTCTTTGAAAAAATAATAAAATTGACAAACCCCTGGCTAGGCTCATCAAGGTAAAAAGAGAAAAGACACAAATAATCCAAATTAGAAATGAAAGGGGAAATTACAACTGATACCACAGAAATACAAAGGTTACTACAAGAATACTATGAAGGGCTATATGCCATCAATACAAGAATACTATGAAGGGTTACATGCCACCAAATTTTGCAACCTAAAAAAAATGAACAAGTTTCTAGAAACATATAGTCTACCTAGACTGAATCAAGAAGAACTGGATAATCTAAACAGACTAATCAACAGTAATGAAATTGAAATAATTATCCAAAACCAAGAGTCCAGAACCAGATGGTCTCACTAATGAGTTTTACCAGGCATTCAAAAAGGAACTAGCACCTATCATCCTCAAACTTTTCAAAAAAATTGAAGAGGCACTACTTCTCAACTCATTCTACAAGGTCAACATTATCCTAATACCAAAGCCTACTAAGGACAACACACACACACACACAAAAACTAAGATGAAATACAGCCATTTGCAACAACATGGATGGATGCTGAGATCATATTAAGTGAGGTAAGTCAGACTGAAAAAAATCAAGAACCATATGACTTCACTTATAAATGGAATATAAAATTGAAAGTAACAAACAAAAACTCATGGACACAGTCAGTAGTTTAGTGGTTACCCGAGGGTAAAGGAGATGGGGCCTGGGGGAAGAGAGAGGGCATCAAATATATGGTGATGGAAAGAGAACTGACTCTGGGTGGTGAGCACATAATGCAATACATAGACAATGTAATGTAGAATTGTACACCTGGAACCTATGTAATTTTTACCAACCAATGTCACCCCAATAAATTTAACAGTAAAAAAAATTAAAGAAATTTGTAAACAAGAAATCAATTTAAAAATTAGTCAGATTCCTTCAAATATCAAAGAATTCATATTCTGGGTGAATTTATGAACAAAGGACTAGGCACTTGTTTTCCTCGCCTACTTTTTTTGGCCCATTGATTACTATGTTTGTAAGATACGTATTTGTGGCCATAGTTTGCCAGATTCAAGCACTAATATTTAAATTAGATAAAAAGACCTCTGAACACACCTGCATACATGCTTGGAAATACCCCTTTCTGGCAGCATTATGAAGTGTTGTGTTTTTTTATATCCTTTTTTAATTAAATAAAAACATATTTCTTCAGTTATCAGTAATACAAGCTCTCAAAATTGTGGGAATAATCCAAACTACTTCCTTCAAAGACACTGAATTAAACATATGAGTATCAGAGGAAGTACAGAATAGGATCATGATTTTTATCTATTTTAAGAGAATGGAAGAACAAAAGGGGTTACAATTTTGTATTATTATGCAACTTTCTGCTCCAATATATCAAAAACTTGATGAGCCAAGGTCCCACAAGACAACTGAGAAGGAATCAAAGTAAACAATGAACCTTATCGCCAACAGAGCCTGCTAATATGAGATTAGAACTCTCCATCCTAGCAAGAAAAGGTCTTTGGAAAGTTCCTTACAACATTTTATGACTCACAGATATTCCCAGAGGATCCTGTTTCCATTCTGCAGTATAGACAGTGTTTGAAGACGTGCAGTTCTAGTCAATTGTTGTTCTTAGGCAACTTGGCTGAAAGATCTGTTTAAAAAACATTTGTTGGAAAGATGATATGTTTGGATGTTTTAATTTTTTTAAACAAAATTCCAGATCTTAAATTTGTTTAACTCTTAATTCAACACTGACTTAAAAAATAACCTAAGAAGAATTACTATGTTATAAAATATGCATTATGAACTCAGCAATTTTCCCATTTGAAAACTCCCAAACCAAGGAGGTACATATTCTTGGCATAGCCCCCTTTGCATATCTATCCAAACTGCCTCCACATCCCTGGCTCTGTAGTCAATAGTTCTGGCTCTGATCTTGGCCACCCATTCAGTATCTCACCTTGGCTTCTACTGTGACCAACACTGCCAAGTCAACTCCCAGCCCACCAGAACTCAAATCCTGGCTAATCTCCACTTTTGTCTAACCCCAGATCTCTCTCTCTCTGTTCTATGTATCAAATACCACTCTTGAGGTTTATTTTCTCCCCATACTCATCTAACTCGACTAAACTTTACTTACAGATTAGTAGTTTTCACCCCCACAGCCTATTCTCTATTCCTAGCCAGCTCTCCAATTCTTTTTTCTCCAAAATCCCAAATAATAAACCACCTGGTACTTAATAGTTTTCATCATCTCTATATGGTGTTGTATGTTTCATGACAATAACTATAGAGATGCGTACATGAAGAAATATAATATTGTAAAATGTTTTAGCACTAGCCCAATAGAAGTTATTCCTTCATTTAATAGCCATGTTCATGGAAAAAGGCCTGATTTCTCTTGACTACTTAAGTGGCCTATTGCTGTTCTACTCCTTAGCCCAATCCTCCATATCTTCAGTATTTCCCTCCCACATGCTTTCCTTGAAAAACAGTTCCTTTCCCAGGTTCCACACCCATCAGTCTCATAGTTCTGTTGTGGATCAACTCTGCACAGATGTGGCAAACTGGGTCTGGCCTAGACACACATAGTTTGACTTACACAGGATTTTAGATTTTTTTCGGTTAGTTGTCAATATTTAAAATTTAGACCAGTAAGCCTAAAACTGGATTTCTATAGGAAACAAACACGGGTTATCAAAGGGATATGCTTGTTGCAGAATTAGGTAATCTGGATGTCAATAGTGTGTGATTCTTCTTTCTTTCTCTGGGAATATATATTTCCCTTACTTAAACAGGAAAATCTATGTTCCACCTACTTTCACAAGTGTTCTCAGCAATGCAGAATAGCCCTTTGCATTATCAGAAAGACATTACTCCTGGCTTAGTGTTTTATAAAAACAGATTTTAGCCTCCAACACAGACCTATCAAATAGAAGTTTCCAAGAGTTAATAATGATGATAAGCTCCCAGATGATTCTGATGAGTAACTAGATTCGAGAGCTACTACCCAACCACGATGAAGTCATTCATACAGCTATATTCACTGGAAGCTCAACAAGGGCTGAAATAGCCATGATAGCCTCTCATCCTCCAGGTGTCTCTCCATGTGGCCTCTAATCATTCAGAGGTTTGGCATGAACATCTTTAAAGCATGACAACTAGGCTCCAAAAAGTAAGGACAGGAACGTTATAAGCCTATTAAGGATTGAACTAGAACATCCCAGTACATCACTTCTGCAATATTCTATTGGCTAAAGAAAAGTCAAAAATATAGCCCATATTCAAGAGGAGGGGAAGTAAACTCCATCTCTTGATTTGAGAAGCAGCACATATGTACAGGCCAATGAAATATTGATGACACTCACTTTTGGAGACAATCAAAATAATCTAGTAAGGGAGAAAAGTAAAGGAAAGATGATAGATAATAATCAGGTACTAGGTCTGTGGTCTGTGGTAGGAATAAAACAAAGGTATGAACAAGAGAAGAATGAACAATGTAAGGAACATAATTCAGAAATGATTCTCAAAGAAACCTTTGAACTAAGTTATTGCAACTAAGACTTTTGAAAAAAGTCTTTTTAAATTAGATATTAGAGCTGATCTAGGCATTAAATACATGAAAAAAGTGAACAAGAAGTAAAGCATTCCAAATAGAGAAAAATTATGGAATATAGAGGTATGGAGAATGATGAGAGCTAGAAGCTGTCAGCCCTTTGGTAAGAGTTGAGCAAAGATATATGTGGATGGAGTGCCTTCTCACAGGCAGTTATACATAAAGATCTAGAGTTTATGAAAGATTTCTAGGCTAGAAATATGGATTTCAGAGCTTTAAAACATAAATGTAGCAGAAGGCCAGAAAGTAGGCTAAAATATGGTCACATGGGAATAAAATATAGTGAGGAAGGCATAAGATCAGGAACAGAGCTCTGAAGATCACTGATATTTGATACATACATAGGAAAAATGAGAAGTAGCAGTAGGAGGAATAGGAGAATAACTTATTACAGACATAGCTAAGAAAAAAGGGGAGCTTTCAAGAAGAAGGGATTGTTCAACAGTATCAATTACCACAGAAAGTGGATCAAGACAAAAGCAGAAAAACATTTATTGGGTTTGATGATATGTGAATCATACCAACAAGGGTTGTTTCAATAGAAAAGGAGCAGAAACTAGATTGTAGGGAGTTTAATAGAAAAGAATTAAGAAAGTTGGATATGTTAATGTAGCCCAATTTACATAAGCACTGATGTGAATGTGAATAGGAGATGATGGTGACAGATCTAACAGTCAAAAATGACACTAATACAGTGACCCATGTACATCTCTGCATATTAGTATGTGTTGGCTGAATGTGAATGAATGAATAAATATGTGGTTTAAAGATGTACTTGATGTTCACAGGAAGGCAACAAGTTCTTTAATATTGTCCCTTCCAAAGTACAGTCCTCAGTATGGTACATTAATATAACCACGATAGGTTCAAAGAAACCTTGTATTAATTACTTCATTTATGCTCATTTCCTGTCAAATGCTATCAAGTTCTAGCACTAGATATATGAAAAATCATGAGAGAACTAAAGGCAGCCTGAGGCAAAAGGAAGAAAACTAAACTGAGTTCTCTGCTCCAGGTTTCTAACCACTCACTTATATGACCTTGAGTAAGAACAGCTTACTTACTTTCTGTATAATGGAGTATGAACTAGATCAGAGACAGAAAATAGGTATCCAGTGATTTCAGAAATTTGTAAAACCTAACTAGAATCCCACCGGCAAGGATTGGGTATTTTGGGGAGAAAAAGAAAAATTAGTATCAGTGCTAACTATGGTTTTTGCTTTGATTTTATATCTAGAGATACACATGCATTTCACAAAATATATTCCGTATCAAGTAGTCAAAATCATCACATACATATTACATGTTAAAAGCCCAAATCAGAGAAATATTTTTAAACTATAAATCAGAAACACAATGAATGAATTTGCTACTTGCTTTTTCCTTTTTTCAACATTAAAGAAAATTTGAAATATTTATCACTATAGTATATATTACACAAGTCAAGGAAAGAGAAATCACTCTCAACAGTGGGGATTTAATGGAGGGAATTCATTTCATGGATGTTAAAGTCTAAATAAGCAAAAAGAGAATACACAGGTAACACAGGAAACAGCCATAATGCCTGAGGTGAGGGGAACAAAAAGGCAAAGATGGAGATAATCAGAACCTAAGAGCTAGAAGAATGAGCCCAAGATTTGATGCTTTAAAGGGGCTTGGTCTGGCTGCTGATGATACTCTGCTGCTTCTGGAAGTGCCAAAAAGATTTGGAGGCTGGAGTCACTTCCATAGCTGAAGCCACCAGCTGATGCTTGGAACTGAAGGGAAGAATGGTACAAATTTAAAAGCAGGAAGAAAGTCTTGTTTCCTCTCCCATGGCCCAACGTCTATTAAGTTCAAGTCCTACTCAACTTCCTTCTAGAATCTGACAAGGAAATCTGAGGAATGAAGTTCACAGAGTCACAGCTGTAGCATCAGAGTAGAGTCAAAAGTGAGGACAACTGAAAGAATCAAGAAACATATAACCTCATTTATAGGTGGAATATAAAACTAAAAGTAACAAAGAAACAAAAACTCATGGACACAGTCAATGGTTTAGTAGACACAGTCAATGGTTTAGTGGTTACCTAAGGGTAAGGAGGGGAGGGGGAGGTGGGTGGGAGAGCTGGGGTGGCGGAGGCGGGAGTAGGGAGGGGGAATCAAATATATGGTGATGGAAAGTGAGCTGATTATGGGTGGTGAGCACATAATGGGATGTATAGACAATGTAATGTAGAATTGTACACCTGGAGACAATGTAATTGATATCAATCAAGGTCACCCCAATAAATTTAACAATTAAAAAAAAAGTGAAGACATGGAGCTGAGAGACAATAGGCAAATAACTGGCACAACTTATTCACTCAGAAAAGTGAAGGTTAATTGCATCATAGTTAATGGCACAAAAATTAATGTTGAGAAAAGTGTCTTAGAGAATGTAAGAATTATGGAGATTTATACATGAACAAATAATTATTTTTGAGCAGAAAAAAGGAAACTGTCCCATACCTAAGGAATAATACAAAGAAAGAGGACAGAAACAAACAAACAAATTAAAAAAAAAAAAAATGGGGCCTTGTGGAAGAGATCTCTATTTAAAAAGGAAAATTACACTACTATGAAAATCATAATCAAAGGAAAGCCAAGATGGCTTATCAGGTTAAGCGCTCGCTTTGCAGCCCTGGGGACCAGGGATAAATCCCAGCCCCAGCCCATGCAGACCCATATACTGAACTGGGGTGTGCTTCACATGAAGGAGGCTCCCAGTTCTGTTCTCACCCCCAGTTCGGTTCTTGCCTCCAGGTTCAGCCCCTGGCTCAAGGGGGTGTGCCTCCCATGCAGGAGGCCTCCTGCCCTGTTCCCACCCTGCACTCCCATGCAGGCAGCCCCAGCCAACCTGTGGAACAAAACCATATTGAAAAATGATGACATACAACCATGGAGACTGCTCTGGGCCCTCCCCCTTTTCTCTGTCTCTCTCTGCCTCTCTCTCTCTCTGTCTCTGTCAAGAATACAATAAAATAAACCTTTTAGAAAAAAGAGAATTATAATACTAAAAGTTTCATGTAATTAAATTTGGTCCCAGGAATAAGACTTGGCCCTCACGTTAGTGGCATAGACTGTCATGAAATATCCAACGAGACTGCTTCCAATATGCAGGATTACTGGGCTCACACACTCATGAGCAAACCACTACTGAAGTACCCTAAAGTTAAGATAGACCAACAGTGACATCTGCTGACATGAACTTAGTTTTAACAGAGCCAGTCGCCTGCCAAACCACTGAACTTCTGTTGTGATGAGTCAGCAGTTCTGGAAACCCTGTTTGTCATCTGTGCTATTAGAGGATTTACTAAGTGATTACAGAACATGGGAAAATAAGAGAATATTTGAAAATGTAACTAAAACAAACAAAAAACAGTGGAGTGGAGGCATAAATGATGAGAAAAAGAGACTTCACATCACCATCTTCTCATTCTGTTTTTCTGTTGGCAAGTCCAAATTAATTTTGTAGCTGTTAGCAAGCATGAGCATGTCTTCAGTAAAAAGAAGGATTAATTTAATTGTTGCCAGCTTCAGTGGATTCCAACTCAAAATTTACAGCATAATATCCAGACCAGAAAAAAAAAAAAAAAAAAGTCAAATGATTAAAGAAGAGTATTTGGAAAATGTTTAGAGTTACTGATTAGGAAACCTCTTCCTAGTTATCTAATTGTTTAGCTTGATTATACCTCCTTCAACATCTGCTGACCCTCAGGCTTTTTGTTTTCTGAAAGCCAATAGAACAGGAGGTTTGAATCAAACACCAAGGCTTATACAAAATGTATGATCACTGGAGTAAAGTGGTCAATGTGGCTCATTTACATAAAATAACAAATTCAAGAAACTCTTGGGTTAATTTATTTGAAATTCAAAAAAAAAAAGGCAACTGATAATGAATCCTCACTCTGGTTATCACGAAGTAACATGAACAAGACAGGCAGACGTTGCAGCAAAGAACTAAGTTGAGTTCTAACTTCTGGTATAGGTTCTGACCACTCACTAAATGTGTCACCTTGAAAAAACTGCATTATTATATAAAAAATCCTGTTTTCTCTTCTGCAAAATGAAGGGATTGGAATACGTAAGGGATAGAAAATGGGTTTTGACTCATTGTCCTTCCTTGGTTAGCTAGCCATGGCTGCTTCCAAGTAATCCTAAATCCATATCCAGACGCTGAAGAATAATAATCAGTTGACCGCTGGTCATACAAACATGGAATGGCAGTGTGCATGCTGCATATATACCAAGCTCAGGCAAAATTATTTCTCCCTTTTTTTTTTTTTTTTGCAGCTATAAATTATGTTATTGGCTGTCATTTTTAGTGCCTAAGTTATGTGTCAGTTATGCAAGATGCTCAACCCACATTATTTCCAATCTTCATCATATTTTACAAACAATAAAACTCAGAAACATTAAATAATTTTCTCAAAGCTACAGAACATACCTGGGCTCAGTTACTAACATCCCAACATTCTCTGTTATGAATAAAATCTTAACTTCTCATATTTTACATCACATCCCTAGCCTCTTGAAACACAAATGCTGTATTATAACATTGTTGTGTCTTGTCTGATATGTTAATAAACCCATATTCCCACAGAAAAAAAAGGTTAAAGATATTGACATGAAATTTGCCTAGCCCACATAAGCATAAAAGAGGAAGGCAGGAGCTTCAGGGAGAGTGTCCAAGAAAACGCCTTTCAGCTAACTGACTCAGAAGGATTGTATGCTGAAAATCAAAAGTGACAAAGGAAGAAATAATAACTAAAAATCATGTTCAACATTAAAGACAATAGAATTCTAAACAAATAAAATCATGGTGATATCAAGTCCAGAATTTAAAAGAATCATAAAAACAGGACATTGTGTGTTGCATCAAATGGGACCACATAGGCGACTTAATTGGTACAGTACCCAGGGACGTACTAGGTATATGTCAAAGCTTGATAGAAATTCTTTCATGATGATGGTTTAAAAATAATTTAAGAAAAAAAACAAGAAATATTTCTAAAGCTTTGACAAAACATTTTGGACATTTTTTTAGGTTATTCTGTCCAGGTACAGTAGAAAGCAAGACACTTTTTCAGTTAGAACTCTTCCTATCAGACAACAAAATCCTCAGGAGTTTTTGAAAGTGGCATCACAGAATTAGTCTATACTGACTAATTACGGAATTATACACTCATGCTTTCAGAATACATATTCAGAAACTTACAATTGCCTTTGAAAAATTACGTGAACATACGCATTTGTAAAAAGCTTTAAGGAAACCAAATGCAAGAATGTACTCAGGAAAAAATGATTAGTAGACAGATTGGCTTTCATATCAAGGTACCTCATGTTCTATGATTATATGACTAATTCATTCATGTTTTAAACATTTATTCTTCACCTATTATGAGCTAGACACTCTGATTGTCACCAGGGACACATTATACAATAAAACTGTCCTAACTTTGAAGAGTAGACATCTAATTGGAGACAGGTACATAAATAAATTAAAATACAAAGTGACAAGTAAATCAACTGGATTTTGTTTGAAGTACATATGTGTTATATGAAAATAAAGTAATTTCCTCTCATGAAATGAGAGAAGGATCAGAAAGATGAATAAGTATAGAGCTGAAGTAAAGATCAGTATGTTCCTTAGGATACCAGCAATTTGCATGTTACTTACATGATTTTAAAATAATAAAAAGTATTAAAATCAAAGTCATGGACTCTTAGACTGGCCTTACTCATATATAAGATAGCTCTGAAAAAAAAAGTGCAGTTAATAACTGTATAGGTGAATTGGCACTTGTATAATTATGTAAAGCAAAATGTTGCATTATTTGTCATCTCTGATATTATAAAGTAATATTCCAAGATGTGAGGGCCAGCCCATCACAGTAAAATGCACTAAGAAAGTCAACACAAGAAAAGTCCTGCAAAGAGTGTTATTCCACATGCACTCTGTGACTAATTCTGTTTGTGGAATGAACTGAGCCATGGTCATAGGTCACATTCAGCCAGCCAACAGAATGTTTCCAGAGTGTAATTGTTCTGGGCATCACGGCACTTTACAGCATGTTCCCATTGCTTTTTGATACTTTGTGGCCAGGAGACTGCTGAGAAAATATTATTCACCCGAATTAAACTGGACTGGTCAACCTCCTTGTTATTACATCTCCATGTCAGCACAATCAATGTCTGCAACCAAACTTACCAGATGTTTCTAATTTCTCTACCTTCTGAACTACAACTTGGGTTTTTGGTGTGTTTCTTTTTCCCCTGACTTTGAAATATTTAAACAAAGAACTTTCTGTAATGTCTCAGGAAACTTACAAAATTAAATCCTGGTTAATATCAGAATAAGAGTCCTGGCTCTCATCACTGCTACATTGATGGAATTTCCACCATGCTACTCACTACCTGTGAGATTCTCTCAACAGGGTTTTTAGCTCTGGGTGTCTCATTCACTCTCTAAAGATTTCCATCTGGCTAACAAATAGAAAAGCATAACTGAATTCAGAAGGTAATTAACTACATGTTCTCTGATGCTATATTACCTAAAATACGAGGTTGGGCTGATATATGTTGCTTCTACTTACATAGAAAATGAGCAGAAAAACATATTTTAATGAAATAAAAAAGAAAATATACCTACATCATTTTATTTTCAAAGCTGCGTAAGTATTTTCCTACAAAATCACCACACACTTCAATACACTTCCATGATCTTGATGAAGCTGATCACTTGAAGTCATAGACCTTTCACTTTGTAGTTTGTCACTCAAATCTGGTTGCCCCACTTCTCAATTTTTGAACCACCTTATGCAACGTCTTACTGTACTCACACCAAAACATTGATCACCATAGATGGCTTGTATTCATCTGTGAATATCAATTGGAGGAACTTATTCCTCTATTAAGAATTCAGTAGCAGCACACTGTTTGAAATGAACATCTGAATACTTTTCCATTTCAATGTGCACTGAGCGAAAAAAGCATTTGGGTGTGCAAGGTCAAGAATGATGGAGGGGAGATTAACATGTGACAACACAAAAGCAATTATATCCAGATATGTCCAATATAACAAAAATATTATAATGGAGGCAAAATTTATCAACTTGCCACTGTAAATGCTACTTCAGACTAAGGCATTAATGTCAATAAAAATGATCCAGTCACATACCTTTAAAACCAGCAACTGCATTTCTAGAAAACTCTCCAAAGTTTTCACACATGTTCACAAGAAAGCATATTGAAGGATATTCATTGCAACATGGTTTGGAAGAGCTAGACTTGGAAACAACCTAAGGGGAACTGGTACAATATGTCATATTTACACAAGAAATAATATACAGCTCTTTTTTTTTTTTTAATATACAGCTCTTAAAATAACTAGGTAGCTCTATGTAAAGAATAATGTGAAAAATTCCCATCATAATTGTTAGATTAAAAAATAAGATATATTTATATATGGTAATGTAAAGAGAACTGACTCTGGGTGGTGAACACATAATGCAATGCATGGACAACGTAATATAGATTTCTATACCTGGAACCTAAGTAATTTTTGCCAACCAACATCACCCCAATAAATTTGACACACTCAGAATAAAATGGTTTCAGCAGAAATACAAAAATAAAAGATGAAACTGATTCTCAGCTCTTTGAAAACAAAGTTTTAAAGCCTACAGAGAGACAACAGAAAGTCTACAATCTATAGCATAAGATACATGATAAGGAAAGATGGTAAAAGAAAAAAATCATTATCCCATTTAAGAAAAAACTTTTTTTTAAGATTTATTTTCTTGTTTTTGACAGAGATAGAGACAGAAAGAGACAGAGAGAAGTAAGAGGGCGGAGGGCAATCTCCATCATTTTATGTCACCAGTTTTGTACAGTTTCATTCCACACAGGTAGGCGGGGTGCTACACAGGAAGGGAACCGCCCAGGGGCCTCCCACATGGGAGGCACACCCCCTCGAGCCAGGGGTGAACCAGGGGCCTCCCACATGGCAGTATGTCCAGGCGAGAACTGAACTGGGGCCACACCCCAGTTCAGCGTTTGGGTCCAAATGGGCCAGGACCATGACTCAATCTTCGAACCCCAGGGCTGCAAAGCAAGCTCTTAACCTACTGAGCCATCCCCACTTCCCCAAGAAAAATCTTTTTAAAAGAATAATATAGTGAGATGCTTATGTGAGTCACTTAGAAGGGACTCTGAGCTCCCTTACTCCCACTCCAAGTAGCTGTAAATAGACTCTCAGTTTGAGTACTGAAAGCTTATTGGTTGTTTTCCATCTGTTGTCTTGGTAAGAAGCAAGCTACCAGGCTTCAAATAAGCAGTGGCATGGTAGGATAGAGATGGTTTATTCATAGTTGGAGGACTGAAGGGGTTTAAAAAGCATAAAGGGGGAAACTGGGATGGCTCAGTGGGTTAAGCACTCACTTTGCAGCCCTGGGGACCGAGGATCGAATCCCGGCCCCGGCCCATGTGGACCCATGTGCTGAACTGGGGAGTGCCTCCAGTTCGGTTCTCACCAGGGTGAAGACCCCGGCCCTGTTCCTGCCCTGTGCAGCCCCTCACCCACCTGTGGAATCAAAATATGTGGAAAAACCAATGATGTGCAACTATGGAGACTGTTCTGGGCCCTCCCCCTTCTCTCTGTCTCTGTATCTTTCTTTCTCTCTCTCTCTCTCTCTCTCTCTCTCTCTCTCTCTCTCTCTCTCTCTCTCTCTATCAAAAACAATAAAAAATAAATCATTAAAAAAAAGCATAAAAAACTAAAAAAATAAGTAAATTTAATTTTACTTTTACAAAAATATAGTCAGAGAGAAAGTCAGTCCACTGAGTATAATGCAAATAAAACTTTCTACCTCTACACAGAATAAAAGTTCAAAATGAAGCTTAGAGTTACAAAACAATAAAGACAGTTAGTTACTCTGCATACCCAAATTTATTGCCTGAGAAATATCATATTCACCATATTTATTGATTGGCTAATTCATTGATTGATGGATTCATAATAAAACAACACAAGTTAGGGCTAGACTCAAAAGTTGAAGATAATTTCTAAATGATTCTAAGTCCATTTTAAGAAATCTGTTAGAATAGTCATAAATTTAAGTAAGAATATGATCATATGGATCAGGAAAAATATCAATCAAAAGAGTACAATGATAATTGTAAATCTTATTTTCATACCTATAAATATATAACATTTAGATGAGAAAAATAAAACATGTATCATGTAACATAAATATTATGAAAGAGTAAGAGCATGTTAGAGCATATTTTTAAGGTATTTGCCCATTTTCTTACACAGGTTAGAACCAATAGTATACTATAGGAAAATGAGAAGACAATAATTTTAAGAATACAGATACATTTATCATCTCAAGTTTTTTTACAAAGCTACAACTGCTATCATTCACAAAGCTTGAAAAGCAAGAATTTTACCTATGTAATCTTTAGGTAATAATATACAGTAATAGGTTTATGAGGCTACAGGGCTGTTGAAGAAGAGTGTAGTAGAGTGTTATAAATGTTTCAAACCAATAAAATGTATTCAACTTCTACCTTAAAGATATAGACCATTTGCCCTTTATCCGTAATTTCTCTCCTAATTTTACCAACAGCATTCTGTCAATCCAGTACCCTAAAACCACAATAATAGAAAAATATCAGTCATTTGTTTCCTTCTTACATTTTATGAGCTATTAGCCAAGAACACAGCTGGATGATTAACTGCTTGTCTTACTGTAAAATATTTCAATTGTGTTCTCACTGCCAGAATTATTTTTTCATTTTTGATTTATAACTTTCCTGGCAAGCATATTATTAGCTTTACATCTCTGTAGTTAACTGCCAAATATGAACAATAAGAAATTCAACATATCAGCTTCCCCATTCAGAGTATACCTAGTTACTACTTGATAAGGAAATATTTATTGTAAAATAATAAATATTAGTAGGAAAAAAAAACTCCAGTTTTTGAAATTAAGAATCCAAACACACCCAGGTCAATAATTAAATGTTATATGCCTGGTTTAGTTGCATATGCACTTCAAACATTTTTTTTTTTAAGATTTATTTTTATTGTTTTTGACAGAGAGAGAGATACAGAGACAAAGACAGAGAGAAGGAGGAGGACCCCGAACAGTCTCCATAGTTGCACATCATTCGTTTTTCCACATAGTTTCATTCCACAGGTGGGAGCGGGGCTACACAGGGCAAGAACTGGGCCGGGGACTTCACCCCAGTGAGAACCGAACTGGGGGCACTCCCCAGTTCAGCATATGGGTCCTCGGTCCCCGGGGCTGCAAAGTGAGCGCTTAACTCACTGAGCCATCCTGGCTTCCCCCTCAAACATTTTTAGAAGGTTTTCTATCTCACTGAATAAGGTTTAGGCCATATTTTTAAGTATTAATTTTAAGTCATTAAAAAGAAAAACAAAAATTAAGTTCTTATACTATATATATTCTTTGAAAAAATAGGCAGGTCTTCTTCATGAGGATACCCTTGAAACAGACGGAAAAAAATTATTTCATCTTTTTTAACATTGATTTTCAAACAATAGCCTGAAGACTGTGCAGAAGCCTCAACTGAGGCAAATGCTTCACTAGAAAATACTGCCCTCCTCAGATAAGCCTCCCATCTCCTATGCTGGTCACTAGACCAATCCCTAGGGCCAAATGTTACCCATAACCTGACTCAAGAATTGCTATTTCTGCTGGTGAGAAAATGGATATTTCAACAAAGTTGCTATAAGACCTGGCTAATGTGAACTTGTAGGAACTAGGACAGCATGCCTGGAAGTGCCTCTTGAAGGTCCTGAACCAGGAGAGGACATGAACATAAAGTTATATTAAGGAAAGTTTGTTGACATAAGGGCACTTTCTGTGACTCAGGATATAATGCCCTGGCAAGTTCTGTTAGGCTGCTGGGATGGCTCTTAGAATTTTGGACAAAATGAGGTCCTTCAATGAAATAAATCTGAGATGCAAAAATTTGCCCTGGTAGAGAGCTAAGGAAAGGAAGCAAATTTCTCATAGTATTGAACATGTTAGAATGAATTTATTACATAAGACTCGAGAACATGGGGAAGCCAGGATGGCTCAGTGGGTTAAGCGCTCACTTTGCAGAGCTGGGGACCGGGGATCGAATTCCAGCCCCAGCCCGTGCGGAACCATATGCTGAACTGGGAGCTCCCCCAGTTCAGTTCTCTCTCTGTCTCTGTATCACTTTCTCTGTGTCAAAAATAAATAAATAAATAAAAATATATTAAAAAAAAAAGACTCGAGAACCCACCAGATGGTTTTCCTTAGGAAAGTCTAGAGGACATTTCATTGACTATGGTGATAAGAAGTACACTGGAGAGAGATGCCAACATTACTGAGAAACTTAGTAGTGGCTGTTGACTACAGGCTAAGGTGGATGGCAGAATATGCTGTTATGAAATTTGGCTCCTTTGTATTGATGAGGATGACAGGATTCCAAAGTAGCAGAGACAGGGCAGCACTTAATTGTTAGAGGCAAGGTGCATTAAATAACAATAATTTGCAGCATGGTTGAAATGGCATCCAGTACACCATGATGACTAATAGACCATGGGTCATAATGGCAAGACAAATAGGCAATAAATAAAAAAGAGTTTTGAGATAGATTGATAAGTGATAAATAGATGATAGATAGATAGATGATAGATAAATGCTAGCAGATAGATATATAGATAGATAATTAATAGATCAAAAAAGATCAAGAATGGATGAGGAGAAGGATGATATAAGCTGCTCCAATGGAATCAATGGCAAGCTGCTATCTCTCACTTATATTCTATTCTTGAGCCAGTTCTTAGAAAAGAACTCATCAATTTATAGAGAAGTCAGATCTCCATAAGAAAAGACCCTAGAATACTATAGTAAGTGAAAGTAGTAATTTTCTCAGCCCTTCCCACAGTGACCTAGAGTCATTTATCAAATAATTGTACATTATAGAAAAGGGAACCAGGATTTTTTGAGGTCTAATGAATTCAGGCTCTAAACCATGGGTGTCCAACCTTTTGACTTCCCTGGGCCACACTGAATAATTGTCTTGGGCCATACATAAACTATACTAACATTAAAGATAGCTGACAAGCTAAAAAAATAATAATAAATTTTAAAATCACAAAAATCTTACAATGTTTTAAGAAAATTTACCAATTTGTGTTGGGCTGCATTCAATATTGTCCTGGGCCACATGCAGCCCACAGGCAGCAGGTTGAACAAGCTTGAATTCTAAACTGACTCTAATAAAAGGGACCACAATACTATACCCACCCCAGGTAAGATAGTAAATGAAGAACAATATTGCATTCCAAATGAAATAATAGAGTTTAGTGCCAATCTCAAAGACTTCAAAAATGCAGGGAAGGTGTTTCCCATTAAGAATCCATTTAAATTCACCAGTCTCACAAAAAAAAAAAAAAAAAAAAAAAAATCAGATGGAGAATGATAGATTAAGGTGACCAACTTTTTTCCAATGAAAAGGAGGACAGCTGATTCTGGGTGGTGAGCACATAATGCGAAGCATAGGTGATGTGATGTGGACTTGTACATCCGGAAACTATCTCATTGTTACCAATCAATGTCACCTCAATAAATTTAACAATAAAAAAGAAATCGATTGCAGAACCAAAAAGAAAAGAAAAGGAGGACATCTAGTATTACATATCGAAAAGGAGGACATCTAGGAGGACACTTTTCGAGGGAGTACAGAACTTCCAAAAGGAGAACTGTCCTCTCTGAAGGAGGACGGTTGGTCACCCTATAATAGATGGCAGTGGAATTATCTACTAGTCCCAATTTTGTTGTTTTTGTTTTGTTTTGTTTTGCTAAATGTGGAATTTGTACAAATCAATATGGCCTCTAGGGTGTAGTATGGAGCTATTGATCTGGTGAATACATCTCAGGAAGGAAGCTCAAAAGCAGTTCTCATTTCCTGAAATTAATACCATTATACATTATTTCATCACCTAGACGTATGCTGAATAACCTTTCTTCTATACCTACATAGTCTTAAGGAAACCTGATTATCTGCACATTTCATATACCATCACATTGGTCCAATATAGTGCTAACATCATGATAAACAGACCTGATGAGAAGAAAGGTCAAGTATTCTGAATGTCTTAGTAACATACATGAGCTCCTTGAAGTGAGTGACAAATACTACAAAGACGTAAGGTCCTGATAAATCATACAAGTGTTTAGCGGTCCAGTGATCTGGGCATGCTAAACTATCAAGATAAAGAGCAAGTTATCGCAACCTTATACTTCCTATCACTTACAAAGAAGCACAGCACTGGGAGGCCTTTGTGAAAAATGTTTCAACCCACTTGTCATTCAACTTGAAAGAGTGCTTTATAGTATATCTACGCTGAAGTACAAATAGCCTAGCCACTTGGGCCACACAGCCCATCATACCCCATAGTACTAAAGGAACTTACGTTAATCTACTAATTAACATTATATAGAGTCTTTGGCAAGACCCAGTAGGAGAGCCTGCAACACTGACCTCTAGGGTTCTGGATTAAAGCCATGCTATCTGCAGTAGAGAACTGTATGCTATTTATAAATCAGAACATTACAATCTTATAAAAGAAGCAATAATGAACACATATCCATGAAAAACATGGGATAATTTTTTTTTATAAATATACACTCAGGTGATACCAAGCAACAACAAACACAATACAGAAATAAATAAATAAATAAATAACAAGTTAAGAAGATTGTACTATAGTACAACTTGTTCAGAAATGCCAGTAGCAAGCAAATAAAAAAAATGAGCAGAACTATTGAAAATCTGAATAATACAATTATGTATAAAATACACAGAACTCTACATGTGAAAAAAAAAGAAACCATTTTATTTTCAAACACCCATAATTATATAAAAACAGAACAGGGTGCTGGGCTATAAAGAAAGCTTCAATTAATTCCAAAGGACCAAATCACACAGATTCTTTTACTATAATGCAAGAAAATTATATATTGGGAGCAATACAGATTAAGAATAAATCCAGTACAAGAAATTAGAAATGGAGTGACAGAAAACTCAAATAAAAAAAGAATATAACATAAAAGTGAAACAAACAAAAACAAAGAAGATAGTTCTTTAAAAAAATTTAAGATACAAAATGTCTGAAAATATAAGAATAAAAGGTATCTGACACAAAATACAAAATGAAAAAGAGAGGTAATTACAGATATAATTTTTTTAATAATAAAAGAGGTTTTAGATCAGCTATATGCTAAAAAATCATAACACCTAGAGGAAATGCATAACTTCCTAAAAGATTATAAAATGACAAGTTGCACAAAGAGAAATAAAGAACTTAAAAAGAAAAATAAGTACTAAAGAAACTTAAAAGGTAATCAAAAAAAGCCCAAGTCTATAAAATACTTTTTCTTTCTTCCCTTATAAGACTAACATCTTTCTCCAAAAACAATTTTTTAAATTTCCTTTAGCATTGTCTAGGGCCTTCAATACACTTTTAAATATTATCAGTATAGAGCAACTATTTGAGGATTAATTTGATCATTTAGAGTATAAAATAGGGTCCCATATTTGTTGCAAGACTATAATTTGAAAGGATATAACATTTCTTTATTTAAAAAGATTATTTATTTGAAGGATTAACTAAAAACTAGACATTAACAGATGAACTTAGAGAGTTTACGCTTAACATTTCATTCAATATTTTGTCATTTTTCCTTTTTGGCTACAACTATTTATCAAATGCCCATAATATATCATTTTATAACATCAAATATATATATTTATATATATATGTGCCCATAAGTTTTTGTTTTTTGTTTGTCTTGTTCCTTTGACTCTGGGTAGTGAACACACAATACAAAACATAGATGATGTCTTATAGAATTGTACACTTGAAACCTAATAATTTTACTAACCCAATGTCACCTCAACAAATTTCATAATAAGAGAAAGTACAAAACAAAAAATATTATCAGTAATAGTGAAATGATTGTCTTTCCCCTATCTGAAAGGCAATGCACCTAAAGTTTATCCATTAAGTTTGAATATATGTTTATCAAGTCCAGCAATTTTTTTTCTTCTGGGTTTCTAACAGGTTGTTAATCATAAATATGCTCTGAGCTTTATCAAATGCCTTTTTTTCCCACATATAATTCAAATTATTACATACTCCTACTCTTAGTCAATGTGCTAAATTATTCATAAATTTTTCTGATGTTGAAGCATCTTCACATACCCAGGATAAACCTATCTGATTATTTATTCAATCCTATTTATTCAGTGAGAGAATAATTTTGATTATGTAATCACCCACCTAGAAAAATGTACAGTGTCAATAGCCTCTTTGAACTAATACGAGATTTCAGAAAGATCATCAAATACAAGATCAATTTCTTCTACATTATGATTTATCTCAAGTTGTGGGTAGCACTGGGATTTGGCTAAGGGGAAGCAGAATTAGTGATTCATTCAGTTTGAGTTTACTGGAGTATATTTGGAGTTCCCAGCCACTCCCCCATGTAGTAAAGTGACAGCTAGCCTTCTCAGAAACAACTTCTAAGAATCCTACTAAAACCCACTGTGCTAACTCACCTGTCACTGTGACACAGAGGCATAAGCAGTGCCCTACATCTCCCAATAGAATATATTTGCGTAAAGGAAGGGAACCAAGGCCTTAAATGTACAAAGCCAGAAATTCACATAGGGAAAATTGTATCAATTGTCATATTTATAAAATTGTAAGCAAAGGACTCAGTTCTTGACAATGCCTAAACAAAATAGAAGCAATCTCCTGTCAGAAATATATGTGGAAATATGTGATAATGCCACTGATATAGTTGCAAAGGTACTATGCATTTTTCCCTTTCCTGAATTTTGTGAAATAGTATTTATTGGAACTCCTAGGTTTGTAGGACAAAAACCTGTAAAATACCAGGAATGTTGAGTTCATCTTTGTGTGAACCTCCCTGTATTCCAATCAATAACAAACTTTTGACTACGTAATCATGCAAGAGACTCAATTACTTTTCTAGTCACCCTATACATTGGGATATATTACAAAATTGTCTGCCCGGTAAGAGAGGAGTGAAAGTATGTAGCAACTTCCAGTTTCAATTCTGAGATGTAAAAGTCTTGAAAACATCCCTCCCATCCTTTCAATAAGAATAAAATACAACAAATTGTAAATTAGTGACTTTTGGGTCCATCAGAGAATTGAGGTTGAAGTCAGAGAACTGCTGAGAAACACAGCTGAGATCAGTTTACCTGGAGCAGAAAGTGCTAGAATCATAAACTGGTGGGAAACCTCACAAGGTAGTTTTGACAAATTTCTGGAGTCTGAGCATGGATTAGCTTGAGAGTAAGAAACTCCTAGGGGCTGCAGTGTTAGGGGCTCCCACCTCTGGGAACTCCAGGTCTCATGGTGAAGAGCCAAGAAAAACTCATCTTATGTCTTTGGCAGCAAAAGGAGAAAAGTAACCATTATGAAATAAGTCCGTTGCATTTACCATAACAAAGAACTACTCTCCAGTGAAAAAGGCTTTACTAAAGATTTATAGGCAGAAAGGTAATTATCCAACTTGTAAACTTCACAGCTCAGGGATACAAGCCTACTAAAATAGATTTAATCATACCCTTATAGAATACTTCCCTTCCTCCAATACTCACTACCATATCAAGAGGGTTACAATAGAACAGTGGATTAGAGCTGAAAGAGCTGGAGGGCTAAGATTCTATTTAAAAAGAACTTCTTAGGGAAACCCAAAGATAACAGCAGCGACAAAAACAAAAACACTAGAGAAATTTGAAGCCCCCAGTATCTGCAGCTATAACAAACATTAAACACAGCCCAACTCCTAGCCAGCTTAATAGAAAACTGCATAATAAAGGCCTAGTTACCTCACTTCCTATTACCTGATACATGTCCAGCTTTCAACAACCAAAACAAAAACTTAAGACTTTTAACCATGTGAAAAGACAGGGGAAAAGACAGGCTGAATACAGAAATCAAGTATCAGAACTGTATCTATGACACAGATTTTGAAAATATCAGATAGGGCATATGAAATAACTACAAATAATATGATAAGAACTCTAATGGAAAAAGTAGACAAAATATAAGAACAAATGGAGTGTGTATATTTCATGCTCATGAATTGAATGACTCCTTATTGATAAGATGTCAATTCTTCTCTATTTGATCAACAGATTCACCACAATCCCCATCAAAATACCTGTAATCTAGTTTATAGATACTGGCAAACTGATTCTTAAATTTATATGGAAAGTCAAAAGACCCAGAACTAGCAACACAATACTGAAGAGCAAAGTTCTTCAGTTCAACAAAGTGTAGAACTGACATGACACTACCTGATTTCAACAATCCCTAAAAAGTTCTAGTAACCAAAAGAGCATGGTACTGGTGAAAGAATAGGCATTTAGATGAGTGAAACAGAAAAGAGATCCCAGAAATAGACTGATATATATTTATTCAACTAAACTTTAATGAAGAAGCAAGAGCAACTAAATGGAGAAAGAATAATCTTTTCAAGAATGAGTACTGGAAGTCCCTAGGGAGAGAGGGAAGGAGGGAAGGGGAGAGGGATAGAGGAAGGGAGCAAGGGAAGGGAGGGAGGGGAAAAATTACATCTGTAGTTGTGACCCTCTGGTTTCAGTGCTGTCACAAATGCTAGTAATCCAACACATCTCTCTGGTTTATATTTCTACTATCAAGCCCTTCAGATGTGTTTAAGTCATCTTCATAACACAGAAAGAATTCACATTGCCTACCAAGGCCCTTCTAATTACTAAAAATAATCAGTCATTTGTTTCTATGACAGTATTTACTTGGATAGGTCCTACTTTTAAGCAATCTAGATTTTAATGGATTTTAGCTTTTAAGTCAAACATTTTTACTTAGGACATGGATTTATTTTCCAAATCTTCTACCTTTAAGCATCTATTACAATACCCTCACCATCATCCCTATTCCAATTTACATGAATAAAAAAGAAATATTCCTATTTGTTTGCCATTGTTCCACAGCAACCATGTGAATTACACAACTCAGTTACTGTCCTCATTTTTATAGATAAGAAAACTTATTTGAGATAAAAGAGGAAAAGATAAGTTCCTTGTGCGGATACATACTTGTGCTATCCTTGTGGTTGCAGTCTAAAAACACATCTCAGTTGCAGTGTTTTACTCATTAATCCAGAGTTCTTTAGGTATCTCATTTGCCATGATAACATTGTTAATGAAACACTCATGCAAAAACTATAGGCTGAGTCACAACTACAAGTGCTGATATACATATACACTCATATATCACACTGCGCAACATACATCATATGATATATGCAAGAAAAATCATTAGTTGTCTGAGAAAAAAAATACTATAATTATATTGAAATGCATCACAAGAAAAAAAGACCAATTCTCATTTAAGCAAATACCAAAATCATTTAGCAGTTAAATTCCTGCTAACAGGCTTTCCCATGTGCATTACCTAACACTAAAGTCAACATTTCTACTGGAAGAGAATTTTGAACAGTCTACTACATAAAATCACCAGCAAAATATGTCCCCCTAACACAGTTTATTGTTGTGGTATTAATTTGAAATAATGCCATAACTTGATGTAAAATAATAGTCTTTGTACAATTGCATTAAATGTTGAAAGGAGCTGGATAAGTTTATACCCAAATGAGGGTCATTAATCTTTTTGCTACAGCCAAGACTTGATCCTTCTCTAATTCATGATGCAGATTTTTATGTACTATCCATTTAGTGTAGACATTATAAATTAGTTGTCTCATCTACCATAATTAACTTGGGCTGTGCAGGTGCACAAAGACAAAAGTAAAGTACCATTACTTGAGGAGTTCCATCCTTTTGAAGTTACTTTCTCACAAATTATTCCGAATAGACATCTTTCATCCACTGCAACACAGTAAGCAGAAGTGATTTCCTTTTACATGTCCCTGCTGTTGTTGACAACAAAATAGTAACATTAAATATTTATTTTGTCAGACAACATACTAAAGTCCAGAATTTAAACAATATACTAAACTCCAGGTTTAACTGGAAGAAGAAAAGTTACCATGATTGATCAAAGATTTATCTTAGATGCATCACTAATGCTCAAAAATAATTAGAGATGTATTTTTTTTAAACTGGCCCAAACTAATTTGACACCAAAACTGTCAAGTTCTTTTCACTAATATCAGTACCCTTTAACAATCTTCAAACATGTTGGCTGACATTAATACAGCTATGCCAACTTCCTTTTTGTTGGGATTTGTTTATTTTTCCATCCCTTTACTTTCAACCTTTCTATGTCCCTATGCTTTAGATGTATACTTTATATATAACAAATAGTTGATTTCATTTTTGTCATAATTTATTTTTCAACCTGGTAATCTCTGTCTTTTAAGTAGGGAAATTTTGTGTACTTGTTTGATTGCAATTATTCAAACTTCTTTCTAAAAGACTTTTTAATATCTGTATGTTTCTGATTTTTATATTAATTGTGTATTAACTATAAATTTTATTTGTCATAATAAGAAAACATTAGCACTGATAAAGTTAAGACCCACTGTTCTATAATAATATAATTAAATGAATACTAGGTAATTTCTAAGGAAATTATATAATTACAAAAATATATTTTTTTATAATTCCATGGGCAAAATATAAGGCTTGCTTTGACTATGTTATCCATCGATGTCTGTTTGATTTGTATTACTTTTCCAATGTTTTCTGCTTGCATGATGAGAACATCTCAGTACATAGCTGAATTACATACTTATGTAGTAGGCTGTCAATTATTCCTCATTCATTGATTAAAGACATAAACTTCGTGTTAATATTCTGTATTAGCTTCACATATAAATTTACCAGGCCAGTAATAATAACATACATTGCACATATTATATGCCAGACATTGCTATATGTGCTTTACATATTTTGGCTCATTTAATATAGCAAGTCAGTTACCTTGACAAAATAGACATCAAATGATTTTCAATTCTTTTTAATTCTTCTCATCATCTCAGAAATTATGAATTCTTTCTCTACCTCTAATTGTATTTTTTTCTCTCTACTTCTCTCTCTATGGCATCTTTTTTTAGAAATAGGCAGTAGCATGGATTGAATGTATGTGTCCCCTCAAAATTCGTATGTTGTAATCCTAACCCCTAATGGCATGGTCTTAGGAGGTGGGGCCTTTGAGCGGTGATTAGATCATGAGGGTAAAGCCCTCAAGGATGATATTAGTACCCTGATAATACAGACCACAGAGAGCTTTCTCTTACCCCTTCCATTATGTGAGGACATAGCAAGAACCTGACTGTCAAGAACCAGGAAGCAGGTCCTCTTCAGACACCAAATCCGCCTATACCTTGACCTTGGACTTTTCAGCCTCTAGAACTATAAGAAATAAATTTTTGTTGTTTATAAGACCCTCAGCCTGTGGTATTTTATTATAGAAGCCCAGACTAAGACAGGTAATGTGATCAAGTTGAAAGAGCAATGGAATCTTAAATCAGAGAAACATGTTTTGAATCCTACTTTAAACCAGCTAATGGCTTGGCAACCTTGAACAAGTTCCCACTCTCTTTCTCCACCTGTAGAATGCAAATAACAGTATCCACCTCACAGAGGCTTTGTGAAAATTAAATGACCTAATGTATAGAAGGTATTCAATACATATTAGTTCTCTCCTTCCCACTGCACTTTAAGTTTGGAGTCAACAGAATTAAATAAATATTATTACAACAACAGCCAAAACGTAAACTTTTGATCTATAATTTTAAATCTTATTTTTTTTTTAATATATATTTTTTTATTTTTTTATTTTGGACAGAGAGGGAGAGAGATACACAGACAGAGACAGAGAGAGAACTGAACTGGGGGAGCTCCCAGCCCAGCATATGGTTCCGCACAAGCCAGGGTCGGGACTCAATCCTCGGTCCCCGGCACTGCAAAGTAAGCGCTCAACCCACCGAGCCATCCCGGCTTCCCCTTGATCTGTAATTTTAATAAGGCATTTTCAGAAATAGATTTTCTTTTTCTTTTTTTTTTTTTTATTTATATATTGTTACATTTAATGAGGTTACATTGGTTGGTAACAATTAGATAGTTTACAGATGTACAAGTCCACATCACATCACCCATGCATCACATTATGTGCCCACCTCCCAGAATCAGCTCCCCTTCCATCACCATATATCTGGTGCCCACCCCCACCTCCCCCCACAACTCTCCCCCCCTCCTCCCCCCTCTCCAGGTAACCACCAAA
>PVKE010012874.1:0-12444 GCA_004027555.1 Craseonycteris thonglongyai
TCCACAGTCCCTGTTCCACTTTAGGCTCTGTGATCTGATTAGGGCACTGTGTGCTGTCCCTTGAGTTCGGATGTTAAATTGTCCACAGTCTTGTGGGGCTTCCATGCTCCCTAGGTCTCGGCTTCCAGCCCGCCCTCGATCCAGCTCCACTTTGACCGTAGTCCCCCAATCCCCCTTTGTTTTTGCCAGCCCCGGGCCGAGCTCCGAGTCTCTGTCCCCGAACCGCTGCTTCCCTTTTCCTCTCCCGCTCTCCCCTTTTTTTCTCTAACCTTTGTGTGTTGTTCCGTGTTGTGTGGTTTTCTTAGTTGAGGTTTCTTCTCAGGGTTTCCCCTGTGGATTCCCCTCTGTTCACAAGGCCCTTCCCAGGCAGTTATCGGCGTTCTCCTCTCATGCCGCCATCTTGGATCTCCCCTAAAATATTTTTTAAAATACTCAAAACATTACTTTTCCAAATTTCTGGTACCCTCCCTTAATAAATGAGAGAGTCCATGCATATGGTTCAACTCTTTAATACCCTGATGACCATATAAGAAACCAATCTGATTTCTATTGCTATCAACTCCTATGATAGCTTAATTCTCTGAATTAACTGAACTCATTTGTGTGGTTCTTGCTTGGGGTCAAACTGCCATTACAGTCCAATGTCACCTGGGAATGAAGTCACATGAAGGCTCTGCTGAGCTGCGTGTCCTGGATGGCTTATTGTCCCCTGGGTCTCAGCTGAAAAAACTAGAGTGCTATGACACAGGCTAACATCTCTGTGTCTTTGTGGGGCTTTTTCATGTGGCCAGCTCACTCACAGCATGGTTATCTCAGAGTCGTTAGTTTTCTTGTATTGGTGGCTGGCTTCCCCAAGAATGCTCCTTCTAAGACAGCAAGGGGGAAGCTCTAGCAACTACAAGTCTTATGATTTGGTCTTAAACATCATTTCAGTTATTCTATTGATTATACAAGGCCTGCCTACGCTCCACAGACCAAGTCACTACACAAAAGTGTTAATACCAAGAGGTCTGGCTCACTGGGGCCACCTTTGAAGAGGCCCTATTGTCTTTCATGTTTTAAGCCAAAAAATAACAGAAACCATTTACAAGAAATGAAGTTTTGCCTTTGCTTCAATGTTTTCTTAGTAATTTTAAGTTTTAAACAATAAAGTCAACAACACCCTCCATCATGTATTATAAAAAGTAACTTCTGGGGACACCGGATAGCTCACTAGGTTGAGCACTTGCCTTGCAACTGTGAGATCAGGGGACCCAATCCAAATCCTGCTCATGAAAACCTATACCCTGAACTGTGGTGCTAAAGGTTCTCACCTCCCATGAGGAAAGTCCCTAGTTCTGTCCCCACCCCCACGCAACCTCACATCTACCTGTGTGGGCTAAAATTATGTCACAACTAATGATGTACAACTACGGAGACTGCTCTGGGCCCTTCCCCCTTCTTTCTCTTTCTCTCTCTCACCTTCTCTCAAAAAACAATAAAATAAATCTTAAAAAGAAAGTAACTTTCACACTAGGCACTAGATATAACATATGCAATAGATACACTCTTTGTAGGCATCTTTAATTTATAAGTGTTGTTCTTCTGGTTTAATCTCATTTCTGGAAGGATTTATGGCATCTTAATTAAAATGCCATATGGGACAGAGAATTTAAGATATATTTACTGTATACCTACTAGATGCTAAGTGCTAGGAGTATACCAATTAACAAAACACTCTTATTTTCACAAAGGTTAGAATAAGGACAGGTAGGGCCTGTAGTTATCGCATTTGAATTTCCCTTTGAATAAATCCTCATATAGTTCATCCAAAATTCCTTTTCTCAGATCTCACATTTTATCTGAAATCTCCTTTATGCTGAGAAGAAAGTTTCTTTCAGGTTCAAAAAAGGGTTTAGCAAATGAAACAGTACAGGTGATAAATGTTAACATTCCTTCTTGCCTTCCCCTAGGTGGTTTCAGGTGGGATTTATTAAGGGAAGATGTATTTCTTCCGCTAGGTCATGACTAACATCTTTTTTTTTTTTTTTATCTATATTCTCCAAGGAAGCTCATGGTGAAATAGATAAAATGTCAGAAATAATTAAGAAAAATGCAGGAGTATCCACCAACTTAAAATTATGCCTTTTGGTGATGCCTAGTTTTCATCTTGTTGGTCCCTTGACAGATATAAACACCAACTTTATCACATCCTTTGGATGATGGTGTGTGAAATCAATGTGGATGAACTCACGGTACAATAAATGGGGAGGATGAAAAGAATTTCTGCGAGAAAGCAAAGGTCATAGGACCAAGGATGTCAGTGTGCACATGTCAATAGATACAGGATGTAGAATCCCTCAGAATTGTATGAAAAGTCCTCTGAATCTCTTTCTTCAATTTCACTAGTTTCAATCCTCTTTACATTAGATCACTTTTCTAACCTACTTTATTTTTAACCACAAAAATTACTTTTTTAAACATTGGTTTTTGTTTTCCCCTTTACTTTTTAGCATTCGGTGTTTAGATCACTGTGGTAGTAAAAACACATCCACAGAAAGTGAACTGCCTATGAGAAAAGAAATACTTCACAATCATGAGACAGTCCTTTGTAAGGATTTAGTAAATATTTTATTACTTCAGTTGTAGTACTTTTACTAGGTATACAAATTAACTTTCATGCAATACACCTGAGAATTTATTTTAGATTGGCCATAATAAGTAAATATGGATAATTTATTACTATTTTATGAATTATTTGAGGCACACGCTACTAAGCTCTTTGAACAAGTAGACACAATATCTATAACTACATCAATCTTTGTATCTAAAACTTTTAATTACTCACAGTGGGAGTTATAACAAAACAGAGAAAAAGCTTTTAAATATACCAGTGTTTAGCAAGTTGAAGAAGTCGCCCACGGTAAGCATTAATTCAGCACTTCTCTTCCAAACCACACATATTAGACAGGGCAAGGTCATTTTCAGACTAATCCTGTCCTTAAATGGGTAACTATATTTAATTCTGGGCAATGATTAGACATTTCATTTGCCTGAAGATAGAAACCACATTCTCGAGTATTAGCTATATAAATAATAAGTTTCTCTAATTGAGTTTAGCTTTCCTTTTCTGATAAATTTAAATGAGAAAGAAGTTACTGGCTATTAGGCTCCTAAAGATGCCAACAATGCAAAATTATCTCAATAACTGAAAATTCCCATGAATGGAATTTAAAATAGCAATATTCTATTACATCTACCACATCAAAGTCACATCACTAATTTACAACTACATTTTTGTTTAGTTGTATATACAAACACCAATATCTTAAGCATGTCCCAAAAATTGTCATAAGTGAGAAACTAAAAACTATACAATTGTGTCAAGATCTTGGATTCATAACTAAGCATATATTTGTAACTAGAAAATACACTTTGAGGTCATCAAAACCATGTAATAAATTAGGGGAAACCGGGATGGCTCAGTGGGTTAGGCGCTCACTTTGCAGCACCGGGGACCAGGGATCGAATCCTGGCCCCGGCCCGTGCGGAACTATGCTGAGCTGGGAGCTCCCCAGTTCAGTTCTCTCTCTCTCTCTCTCTCTCTCTCTCAAAAATAAACAAATACTAAATAAATAAATAAATAAATAAATAAATAAATAAATTTAACATGTCCACTTTCAAATTTTTAATTCAAGTTTTCATTTAGCAACCTTAAGGTGTAAAAATATTTGAAACATTTAAAAGTAAATACATCCTTAAAAGATGTATTAAATGCATATTAGACCTTTAAAATATATGTATTTTAATAATTTAATTTTAGAATATTTTTGGAAGTTAATTTATATATATATATATATGCATATATGTAAAAGCTGAATTTTCTATTTTACATAAAATTCAATATATTGCTCTCTTTTTGCTCTTTTACAATTAACAATTGTATATATTCAAGGTATATGATTTAATATTTTCATACACACATACATTGTGAAATAATCACCAAAATCAAGCTAATTATCATGTCCATCCCTTGAGATAGTTATAACTTTTTTTGAGTGGTGAGAACATTGTCTCTTCCCTTAGCAAATTTCAAGTAGAAAATAGGTATTGTTAACTACAGTCACATTGTTGTACATTAGAGCTCCAGACCTTGTTTTTTTTGCATAACTGAAACTTTGTACCCCTTGATGAACATTTCCCCTTCTACCCATCACCCCACTACCCAGTACCTCCTTTTTTGCTCTCTTCTCACATGAGTTCAAGTATTTCAGATTTTACATACAATTGACATCATGTAGAATCTGCCTTTCTACAATGGGCTTATTTCACTTGGCATGACACCTTCTACATTCTCCCATGTTCTAACAAATGGCTAGATTTACTTCTTTTTAACGTCTGAATGATATTCATATATGTATAATATATATAATATTTTCTTTATTCATCTGATGTTGGACATTTAGGTTGTTGTCATGACTTGATTATTGTGAATAACGCTGAAATAAATATGGAGAATAGCTATATCTTTGAGATACTAGGTTCATGTCCTTTGGCTCTATACCCAGAAGTGGGATTGCTGGATCATGTGGTAGCTCTCTTTTAAAAATGTTTTCAGGAAACTCACACTGTTTTTCATGACATCAGTCCCAATTTATATTCCCAAGCACAGTGCCCAAGGGTTTTCTTTTCTCCACTTTCTTGAGAACACATTTGTGTCTCTTATCTTCTTGATGAATATCTTATTCCAACAGGTATGAGGTGACATATCACACTGTGGTTTTGATTTGCCTATTTCTCTGATGGTTAGTGATGTTGAGCATCTTTTCATGTATAATAGCAGTTGACCATTTCAATGTCTCTTTGGAAAATAATGTTTATTTGATTCCTCCACCTATTTACTTTTATTTTTATTCTTCTTAAGATTTATTTTTATTGTTTTTGACAGCGAGAGAGACAGAGACAGACAGATACAGAGAGAAGGGGGAGGGCCCAGAGCAGTCTCCATAGTTGTACATCATCAATTTTCTACATGGTTTCATTCCACAAGTAAACAGAGGGCTGAGCCAGGCAGCAACCAGTCTGAGAGACTCCTATTTGGAGCTTGCCCTGGTGAGAACTGAACTGGGTACACACACACACACACACACACACACACACATGTTCACCATATGGGTGAGCACGGGCCAGAGTCGGGGTTTGATCCTTGGATCCCAGGGCTGCAAGATGAGTGCTCAACTGGCTGAGCCATTCCAGCATCCCCATCCTCTGCCTATTTTTTAATCAGATTTTTAATAAAAGATTTATTTTATTGTTTTTGACAGAGACAGAGACAGACAGAGACAGAGAGAAGGGGGAGAGCCCAGAGCAGTCTCCATAGCTTTACATCATGATTTTTCGACATTGTTTTGTTCCACACAGGTGGGCGGGGGCCACACAGGGCAGGAACAAGGCTGGGGGCCTCCAGTGTGCAAGGCACACCCCTTCAAGCCAGGGGCCTAACCAGGGGTAAGAACTGAGCTGGGGGGTCTCCCGCATGGAAAGCACACCCCGGTTCAGCATATCGGTCCACACGGGCTGGGGCCAGGATTAGATCCTCGGTCCCCGGGGCTGCACAGTGAGCGCTCTACCTGCTGAGTCATCCTGGCTCCCCCATTCAGATTTTTTTGTTGCTATTGTGTTATATGAGTTATTTATATAATTTGTATATATATATACAAACCCCATGTCTGAAGTATGCTTTTCAAAATTTTTCTTTCATTATGTAGGTTGTCTTTTCATTTCATTAATTGTTTCTTTCACTGTGCAGAAGCTTGTAAGTTTAATGCAGTCCCATTTGTTGGTTTCAAAGAGATGGGGAATAGAGTGTACTACTTCTTGAAATGGAGATGATAAGGCTATAGAAAAGTGGGACCAGGAATATTAGTGTGCCTGATGTCATAAAATGGAACTTGCCACAGCCTCCCCTCTAGCTGTAAACATCCATATTTATCCCACATGCCAATATATATATATATATATATATATATATATATATATATATATATATACACACACACACATATATATATATATATATATCCTACATCCTCTCTAAGGGCCCCAAATTCTCATCTCATATGGGTTCAGGTTCAGGTTTAAAAGTCTAGGGAAGCCAGGAGAACACAGCAGGTTGAGCACTTGCCTTGCAACCACGAGGTCCAGGAATCAAATCCCAGCCCCAGCCTGTGCAAACCCATATGCTAAACTGTGGTACAAATGGTAACCATTGCGATGGAGGCAAAAGTTCTCACCTCCCATGCAGGAGGCCCCCAGTTCAATCCCCACCTCATACGGCCCCACATTCACCTGTGTGGAATGACACCACTTCACAATTAATGATGTACAACTATGGAGACCGCTCTGGGCCCTCCCCACTTCTCTCTCTCTCTTTCTCACCTTCTCTCAAACTGTAAAAAAAAAATTTAAAAAATCTAAATTATGTTTAGTTGCATATGAGGAACCTCCATGCCTGGCTCTCCAGTGTCAGCTCTTTGAAAATAGTTCTTACCAATTAAAAAAACCTATGAACTAAATAGACAAGTTCTCAGCTCCCAACACACCTCCTTACCATGGCAGGCTATCCTTAGGATAACCACTATAAACACTCATTCAAAATGAGTAGAAGGAAAGCTTCTCATTCTTCAGTGGTCTACATAACTCTGCAATCCTGGAAGGCACAAGTTGACAGTCCCTTAATTGGTAACAACTTAATGAGGGTAAAGGCAGTTCAAAGGTATTTTCATTTATTATTTTATTAACTTAATATTTAAAATGTATACAGAAAAAATGCATTTGGGGATAAATTTTGTAATCATGCTAATGTAAATATGTATTTTCATTTGAAAAAAGGTTAAATAAGAATTTATAAGGCAAAACAAATAGAAGTTATAGTCAAGACACAAAAATTAGAAATCCAAATGATAAATATAACAAATTAATTACATTATAAGCATGTTATGACTACAATATAATTAAAACCTGTTAGTTTCAAAATTAATACATGAATATAAGAAAAAAGAAAACAACTATGGTGGTCATCTTTTTTGTTTTTGTTTTTTGTTTTTGTTTCTTTCTAATATTTTTTATTTGTTTTATTGTTTTTGACAGAGAGAGACAGAGACAGAGAGACATAAGGAAGAGGGAGGGACCAGAGCAGTCTGCATAGTTGTACATCATCAGTTTTCAACATGGTTTTGTTGGGGCCTTGAAGGGCAGGAACCCAGCTAGGGGCCCGCCCCCCCCCCCCCAGCATGGGAGGCACGCCCCTTCGAGCCAGGAGTTAAACTGGGGGCCTCCTGCATGGGAAGCACACCCCACTTCAGCATATGGGTTCGCACGGGGGCCGGGGCCAGGATTCAATCCTTGTTCCCTGGGGCTGCAAAGCGAGCGCTTAACTTGCTGAGCCATCCCGGCTTCCCTAGCTTTGTTTTGTTTTACTTTATACTCTTCTAGGATCTAAAGGAATAAGAAATAAATGAAACCAAAACATTTTGTGTCATATAATATAATCTATTTAGAAACCTTGTGGATTGTGAAGTTCTAGATAAACTCATTCTCAAAACAATTAATAACTCACTGTAAAATTATCAACATTTTAAAATGTACTTTAATTGATTCAAATATCAATATTTCTAAGATATAAATAGTCTTCTAGATTTTTAAATGTACCCTTGCTCAGTGAGGATCACTAGTTCTATTTTACTCAACTTGAGAAAGATATTGCCATATAAGATTAGCAGTAAACTCAGAACCTCTTGGAATATAAAGTATGGCTTTTCCCTATGTCTATTTCTCTGAAATAATCATTATTATCCTTATTGAATAATCAAGTAATCTCAAAAATAGAATAATAACCAAAATAAAGGTTTGTGAAAGAATATTTAATGACAGCAACATATATAGACCTGTATGACAATTCCAATTCTATATTTTGAAGTTACACATAAAAATTTAGAAAAAAATTATATGATGGCCAACATTATTTTACTTTATTCCCTCCTGGAATTTGTCCTAGGCAAAATAAATTATTATTTTTTATTGTTAAATTTAATGGGGTGACAAAATAAATTATTAAAATAAAAGGCCGCTATAGTTTACAAAATCTTGAATTCTATCACTTTCCCCTAACACCCATAGACTGGGTGGGTTTGGGCAGTTCCTATTATAATTCGCTATTTCTAATTTTGACATGGCAGCTGGATAAGTAAGTTTAGGGCATCATAAATTAAGCAAAAACATAACATTTCAATACAATTAATGAAATAAACCTCCAAGAGGCTTTTTGATAAGTAAACGTCAACTTGAGCTTAGTCTAATCTGTTTGGTTTTGGGTTTTTTTTTTTTGGCAGGGGTCTTACTCCATTCACATTTTGTACCATGTTCCAAACAGGTATCAACATAAAGTGGCTGAAGCTAGAATTCCTGGTCGGTGGTGGTGTGATTACATATTCTTGTACAATATCTGCAGTGGAGTTTTTAAAGCAGACTTTTGTGGTGAGAGGAGTGACACTATGAAACAGATTCACAATCCTTTGAAATTCAGTTCCCCAAATGTTTAGGTTTTTTTTTTGTGTGTGTGTGTGTGTTTAATGATTTTATTGTTTTTGACAGAGACAGAGAGAGAAGGGAGGGCCCAGGGCAATCTCTATGGCTGTACGTCATCAGTTTTCGACAGGACTTCTTTCCACACAGGTGGTTGGGGGGCCTTAGAGGGTGGGAACCAGGCTGGGGGCCTCCTGCATGGGAAGCACACCCCAGTTCAGCATATGGATCTACTTGGCCTGGGCCAGGACTTGTTCCTCTGACCCCAGGGCTGCAAGACGAACGTTTAGCCCACTGAGCCATCCTGGCTTCCCCTCCAAATGTTTAGGGAACTGAAGCCTGCATTTTGTCTGTCTTCTGAAAATGATCCATCCCCATCACACACTCATGAGGACCAGCCAGTACATCTAATTACACACATATCCTACTCAGCCCTTCAGTGCCCACTGCGTATCGTCTTGGCTGCCTTCATGGGACAGTCAAGCAGAAGAAACAGCCGACCTGCACAGTCCTGGGAGACCTAAAAACAACAATGGGTAAGACCATCCTTTATGCACTGAATGCCCCTCTGTCCTATTCAGCACACTTTGCAGAGTATCTCATTTTCTAAAGCACTCTGACTGTTGCCTTTATTGAAATCAAAGCTTTTAAGGGGAGGACTGATGATATCGCAGCTCTGATATTCTTTCTCTCTTCCTACCAGATGGGCATCGCATGAGACAGCTAAGTTAGCAAAGCATTAGCTGCGAGATGCATGAGTTCCAAAATGATTCTAAGTGTTCATTTAACACGAGGCTTCCTTGGAGAAAAGGCTGCCAGTGGTGCATAATTGTGCCAAATGTGTAGTCGTTTTGTAATGTGGGCTGTAATCCACTAGGAACGAAATCTTGTCATTACCCTCTTTAGGGAGACTTGGAAAATTCTACTCCTCTTATTGTGAATGGTAACCTGGAGTAGTTAGGGGTGACTGGAAATCTCCTTAAAAAATTACTACACATTTGGAGCTTTCTTAATGGAAGTCACAGTTGTATGTTTATTAATGGGGCTATCCCTAGAGCCACAAGATAGTGCATCTACCATACATTTCTTCTTCTTCAATCACTTATTCTTTTATTTTACGCATGATAGCTTCAGTGATAATATGAAGGAATCTTAAAAATGAAAGAACTATTTCCTCCTTGCATACCTGGAAAGTGTTATTTTGTATATTGACAGAGACTCTATTTCCTTGGTATCGGGGATACATAGGACCTGGCTTTGTGAACATGTGAATGCACACAAAAGCACGCCTTTGGTGTGATTTCAATTCACCATTCACGTATTGGTGCTTATGACTGTGCGTGTGTGTGTTGAGAGTTGACATTCACCCATTGAAGGAGCAAACCCAGCATCCATTTCCCTCAGCTGTGCCCCATTCTGGAATTGTTCAGGCAGGAAGTGAAGCACTTCTTATCAAACTGAACCAACCAGGGGCCTGTAAAGGCAGCAGAATGTAATTATCCAAGTTGAAGTTTGGCCAGGATACTGGAGCTAGCACCTCCACTCTTCCAGAAAGTACCAGGACTCTGGTTCTGTGTCTTATCTGAATATTGAGGTCTACAGTCAAAAGTGCCTCGCTTGCATACACAGGTAGGCCATCTAGAGATAAAGCCACCATTTAAAATAATAATAATAATAATAATAACAGTAATGAATTGGAAAAATAGTGGATTGGTGCAATCAGTCCTCATAGGGGCAGTTATTTTTTTTAAGAGACAAATAAGAACTATGCTTTTGTGCCCCCGTGAAGCAAGCTCACAGTCGCCTTTCTTACTTCAATGACAAATAAAAACACATCATATCTAAATGCTTAAGATTTATCATAAAAATTAACCTTATCCCTTACCAAAGTAAAACAAAATAAACAATAATTTTATTTTGTATTTTTTCACATACTTTGTATCAATGAATAGCACATTTAAAATTTCTGTTATTAGTAAAGCTTTCATACACCATCAGATAATTAAAATATTAATAAATGTATATGTAAGAATTGTTGTAAATGTATATGTAACGATTATTTTCAAGGTAATAATTCAGAGTCGGGGGAGGCCGGGATGGCTCAATGGGTTATGCACTCACTTTGCAGCCCCAGGAACTGAGGATTGAATCCCAACCCCAGCCTTTGTGGACCCGTATGCTGAACTGGGGAGTACCCCCAGTTTGGTTCTCACCAGAGTGAGACCCCGGCCCAGTTTCTGCCCTGTGCAGCCCTGTACCCACCTATGGAATGAAACTGGAAAAACCGATGATGTGCAACTATGGAAACTGTTCTGGGCCCTCCCCCTTCTCTCTCTCTCTGTCTCTCTCTCTCTCTCAATCTCTCTCTCTCCAAAACAATAAAAACAAATCTTAAAAAAAATAATTCAGAGTGATCAGCATTAATAGAGAAAAGCTTTCTGGTCAGTGTCTAATTACAGATTGAAGAAGGTCTTCAAGATACCTAATGGAAAAGTATCATTTGACACTATTCAGTTATAATCTAAATACTATATTTTAATATTCAATATATTTTAATTGAAATTTCTAAGTATACTATAATTTCAGGGTATGTTTCAAATAGACAATATATAATAATCAATGCATCTAATAATTAGGTAATAAATGCATCTTTTAAGAAGAAAAAGACTTCAAGCATTTTTAGTAGCCTTAATTATAGCAATAAGATTTGGTTCTTATTAACTAAGGACATGTGAAAGAAAAGTTAATCCTGATGTTAGTTAAAAGGAAGGATAATGTTATTCAATTTATAACCATTTTCAGGTTAAGTTTTATGCTGCAAATATCACACAATTATCCAGGTCTCTCTACGTGTGAGTGGAATTTATTTTCTCATTTGTCTTTAAACTCACAGAGCTAATCCCAAAGTTACTCTTAAATGGACTGTTCACGCTTTTCTATTCCGGTCTGGGTCAGGAGGTCAAGACACTGTTCTCAGGAGGTCAGGGTCATCCTCATTAGCGTTGCTCTGTTCTGAGGCCCTCGATTATGCCTCTCACCCCGAGAAGCCTGGGGAGAGGGGAAGGAAAAGCAGATGGATCCAGAAAAATCTATCATGGTCATAAGTGCCCCGACTAATGGCAGGTCAGGATGGCCATTTTCATATACAAAGAATAGCATCTTATTACTCTTCAGCCTTTACATTCTTCTTAAATCTGCTCAGGAGAAAAAAAAATAAAAGGCTATCTTAAGAATAAGCCGAATAGAGTGTGCATATTTTAATTTAGAAAGTAATGTTCCTTCAATAATAATTAAAAAGTCTTTTAAAGCATTACATTTATAAGATTATTTATGAGTCTAATTATTAATATCATTTTTCCACAGTAAATCTAGTGGCATAAATTTTAATTAAATTATGCTCAAAGTACAATGTTAAATGATGTAGAAATTTTATATAATAAATGTGTTATATAATATTATTTAATATAATAAATGTATACTATAATATATAATCATATTATAATATATAATCATATTAAGTATTTATTATTATATATTTATATATTATTTAATTAATACTACACTATAATATTACATCATATTACAATACATGATTATAATATAATTCAAGGGAAATACTATATATTATTATAGCCCAGAAAGAAACAAACTTCATGGAGAATAAATCTAACATAAAAAGGGCAGCAGAAAGAAGGTGGGGTGTCTCAGTGGGTTAAGCACTTGCTTTGCAGCCGGGGGGGTCTTAGGATCCAGTCCTGGTCCCACCCTGTGTGGACCCACGTGCTGACCTGGGGAATGGCCCCAGATCAGTTCTCACCAGGGTGAGCTTCCCATGTTGGGGACCCTTGGTTTGGTCCCCAGCTCGAAGGGGCATGCCTTCCA
>PVKE010012874.1:12544-26412 GCA_004027555.1 Craseonycteris thonglongyai
TCAGAGGGGAAAAGGGGGGGGGGGGGAGAAAAGACAAAGGAGGTCAGAAGTGATTACAAGTGACATAAGTTGACACCCTGGTTCCAAGTGTGTCTAAAGTAGGTCTGATTTTCTCCTAGAGTTTTAATTACATGAAAGTATAAATGCCTTTTTTTTAAATTGATTTGAGTTAAAGACCCAAAAGATTTCTTGCTAATACATTTGATATTGCCTCAATTAATAGGCAGTTAAGTAAAGGAATAAACTGTACAACACTTCAAAATCAAAAGCATGTGTGTTCATACTTGCACAATGTTTGGGGATTTCAGTATGTATGTACATCTTGTTAGGAAAAAAGGAAACTCACTAATTTAACATTGAAAAACTATAGTCAATATCATTGTGGTTATAAAATTTAAAAACATATTTAATAATTAATATAAATATATAATAGAAAAGGCAACTTATGGAATAGGAGAAAAGATTTTACATACCATATATCTGATAAAGGATTAATATTTAAACTATATAAGGAACCCATACAATTCAATAGCAAATAATAATCCTATTAAAATAAGGTCAAAAGACTTGAGTACATGTTTTTCCAAAGAAGATATGCAAATTGCCAACAAGTATATAATAGGCACTCAACAACTCTAATCATCAGGAAAATGCAGATCAAAACCACAGTGAGATATCACCTCACTCCTACTAGAATGATTTCTAACAAAAAGTCAAGATAAGGGATCCTGGGATAGCTCAGCAGGTTGAGTGGTTGCCTTGCAACCATGAGGTCCAGAGATCGATTCCCAGCCCTGGCCCCATAAAAACCCACATGCTAAACACAATGCAACCGGTGTCCACTGAGATGACTCATTGGCAAGGGTTCTCACCTCCGAAGCTGGAGGCCCCCCAGTTCAATTCCCACCCCGTGTGGGCCCCCATCCACCGATGTGGAATGAAACCACGTCACAACTAATGATGTACAACTATGGAGACTGCTCTGGGCCTACTCCTTCTGTCTCTCACACACCTTCTCTCAAAACAAAACAAAACAGTAAAATAAGTCTTTTTTTAAATGTCAAGATAGAAGATAAATTTAGGGAAGATGTGGAGAAATGGAAACCCTTGTGTACTGTTGGTGGGAATTTAAATTTGTATAGCCAGTATGAAAAACAGTATGGAGGTCACTCACATAATTAAAGAGAACAATCATGTGATTCATCAGGGATCACATGTACATCCTAAGGAAACGAAACCACCATCTCAAAGATAATCTGCACTCTCACGGTCATTGCAGCCTTATTCACAGTAGTCAAGATATGGCAACAACCTAAGTGTCCATTGACAGAAGAAAGGATAAAAAGATGTGCTATATTCACAGCTATTTCTTCAGGTTGTTGCTAAGTATCCAAGGAGGGAAAGAATCATTGCTAACAAGACATGTATAGTTTCAACATTTTCAGGACTGAAAAAAAAAAAAATGCCTAAAAGGACTTCCAATGCTATGGGATGTAATTAATGAGTCATAAAAATTTTAAATTAGACACTCTTGACTTAGTTAAATTTAACACAATTTATATATGAAGAGGGCAAGAAACTAACCAGCTAGAGTAAAAGAACACACAATATTGGCATCTAGAAACCTGTTTTAGAAAGTGGCAGAAAGTTTTAAACATGCCCTAAGGAAATATTTTCTAGAATTAAAGATATGAAGAAGTGTGCAGGCAGAAAAGTTAGGTCATCTAGCTGATTCTCTGGGGCTGAGTAAACTCTCTTTGATATTCCATCTAGGAAATAAACAAACAAACAAACAAACAGGGAGTAATGCTAGATCTACAATCCAGCATGGAGTTTATGTATACAAAGTAGTATTGATCACATATAATGTTAGTAGGATTTTTACTAATATGATTCAACCACAGCATAAACTCTAAGGGTGGCATTAAAAAGCTTGGTTTACTTTCTATCTTTCATGATCCAATTCTCCAAATAGTGGGCACCGGAAAGCAATGGAGCCTTTGCTACGCAGAGAGTGGAAAGCACAAAGACAAATATCTCAGAATATATTATGATGCAAGGCCTTGGCATTTTATGGAGTAATTGTTTTCTTTTTTAATTGGGAGAGTTATAATAGGAAATTCTGCTTCAACAAGATCAGGACAAGAAGACTACTTCTTACTCCAATAATTATTTAATTAAAATGTGACAACATTCACAAAATAAATTACAGTTCTACAAGCCCAATCAATTTGGCTTTATGAAAATGCACCATTGTGGCCTTAGTTCTCTTATTTTGTCACAGGCCAGTGGGAAAAATCACTAAGAACTCTACTAACTTGAGAATCACTAAGTTTGACTCATGAAGAGGGCTTGTAACATTATCTCTCTCATTCTTTCAATCAGGAGAATATGTCACATTACTGAGCAGACCAGGGGAAAGAGAGAAACAGATCACATAGACACAAACACACCTGCGTATCATCTACCAACAAGAGATAAGTTAGAATAACTAATTTTAGAATGTAACCTTCATTTTGGAGTTGTCCTATATGTTTTTAATGTCTACATGCAAATTTTTAATCAGATAATCCTGTACCATCTTGATAAGATCTGAGGCACTAGTGGAATTTGCATTTCTATTGGGGGAACAGGGAAAGGTAATTTTGGATTGCTTAAGAACATAACTTCTGGAAGTCTGAGTCTACACAGGTTTTAGAAGCTGAGGATGGCATGTGTTTGGAGGCATCTGGAAGGCAGGGCACAAGGAGAACTGAAAATAAAACAAGATCAAGGAAAATATTGGAAGAGAGCCAAAAACAAACTCATGAATTCCAACCAATTTTGTTTCTCTTCTTAAGATGCTACTGCAACTTTTTTTTCAAAATAACCATCTCCTTTATCGACAAGATCTTAAACAGATGTGGGAAATGTAAAACGGATAAAAATGAAATAGTCCTGCTCTAGTTGTAGGAGCAACTGTGTTCAGAACCAATGGTTTTGAGAGGAAACTAAAGACAGTAAAATAAAGAGTACAATAAGCTAAGACTCTGAACTCCTAGAAATATTCTGAACTCATGAAGGGTAAGGAGTTATTTGTGTTCTAAACACATATAGCTTTGCAAGTGCTTATATTTAGCCTAAATTATGCTGCAAAGTTGACGTGTAAATTCTATGGGGACCCAAAGAAGAGAGAGGAAGAGGTTGGATAAAGATGATAAACAGAATGTATACCCTTCCCAGCACAAAATGTATTTGGTGTTAGGGACTGAATGTGTCCCCTCCAGATTCACATGTAGAAATCTTCCGGCCCATTGTGTTGGTATGAGGAGATGGGGCTGCTGGGAAGTAATTAGGTCATGAGAGTAGAGCCCTCAGGAACAGGATTCGTGCCCCATGAAGGTGCGCTTGCACTTCCCACCATGTGTGGCTACGTCACAAAAACAGCAATATACCTATGAACTGTAGGCCAGTCTGCCAGCACATTGATCTTGGACTTCCCAGCTTCCAGAGCTATGAGACATAAATGTGCATTGTTTCTAAGTCACCAGCCTATGGAATTCTGTCATAGTAGGTAAATGGACTGAGACATTTAGCACCTTTAAGAACAGACACAAGATCCTGAGAGAGAAAGAATTGGTCAGAAACTTTGAGGAGGGGAAACCGGGGTGGTTCAGTGGGTTGAGCATTCATCTTGCAGTCCGGATCAAATCCTGGTCCCGGCAATGTAGACCTATTTGCTGAACTGGGGTGTGGCCCCCAGTTCGGTTCTCACCAAGGCGAGTCTTCCATGTGGGAGGCCCCTGGCTCTCCAAGGTGTGCCTCCTTTGTGGGGGAGGGGGGCTGTCCTGTCCTGCCTTTCACAACTTTATGCCTACCTGTGGAATAAAACTATATGGAAAACTAATGTACAACTAGGGAGACTGCTCTGGGCCCTCCTCCTTCTCTCTCATTCTCTCTCTCTCTCTCTCTCTCTCTCTCTCTCTCTCTCTCTCTCTCTCTCTCCGTCTCTAGCTCTCTGTCATAAGCAATAAAAATAAAAATTTTTTTAAAGAAACTTTGAGGAAAAATTCTAAATAGAAAGCAGAAGAAACAGTCACCAAGTATGCCAATGAACGATGGCTGTGGAGGTACAAGCGTGTTGGACCTTTAAAAACTCTTTCTCAGCAGAGTAGTGAGCAGGAATCAGCCCTGGTAGAGTCTCGGTTAAATAATTAGGAATAATTCATAGGAAATTAGAATAATTTACAGCTTGAGTGCCGGTTAACCAAGAGTCTACTTACATTTATCTCGCCTTTACCAATCCCCACGGGTGGCGGTTAACTGAGAGTCTACTCTATATCTCCACCTCCTCACTAGTGTTAACATGATGTATTCTTCGTTGTTTTCTCTGTGCTCACTTAAAAACAAGAACAAAACACGTACCTGGAGAGTGATTTTCCTAATTTATTTTTGCAAAATAAAATCACACTATGCCATATTTTTCTGTAATTTTTATTATTTTGGTATAATCTGAACATCCCTCTGAATCCACTGATAGGGCTATAAAAAAGATGTTCATTCTGCCTAAAGTATTATGTTCAATTATTTTTATGAGGCTGTCTTTCTTAGTTTCTTAGAATGTTTTCCATATATCACCTTGCTTTATTTTTAATATATAACTACTCTCTAAAATTCTTATGTTATTTGTTTAGTTATTAATTTTCCATTCTCACCAGCATATGAGTCACCAACGACACACTTTCTTTTAGAACTTGCTGTAATGTCAGCACGTAGAGTAGAACACGAATACTGTAGGTACGGGTATATGTTAAATGTTTCTTGAATGAATAATGAATAAATTCATTTCTTTTTTATTGTCGCATAGCATTTCACAGCGTGAGTGTACCTGAAACTGATTCAACCTGTCGCCTATTAATTGACAATATAGCTTGTGGATTTATTTTTACCCACTTATATAATGCTATAATAAACATCCTTGTACATATTGCCTTATATATCTGTGGTTTTATTTCTCCTTTGATAGATTCCCCAAACTGAGATTACATGGTGAAAGGATATATGTGTATACATATGTGTGCACATATTTTTCAAATTTTGAAGATAGTCCCAAATCTGCTCCAAAGGGGTCATCAAATTTCGCACTTCTGCCAGCAGGTATGAGAATTCCTATTTCTCCACATTCTCATCAGCACTGGCATTATATATTAAACACACATGCACATACATATTTTGCCAGTCTGATGAGTTTAAATATGTTGTCTGTCATGTTGTTTCTATTTTCATTTTCTTCACTACTAGTGAAGTTAAACCTCTTTCCATATTTTAATATCTATTTTCCATTGGCATCTCCTCCTTTGTGACTAGCTGATTTATATCACTGCCAAATTTTATTGGATTATTATGTACTTATTATCAATTTATTTGTTATTGCTATCTGTATTACAAATATTTTCTCTCTGTCTTATCTGTTGTTAGAGTTTGTTTATGGTATATTTTCCCATGTAGAATGTTTAAATTTCTTTGTAATTAAATCTCTTAATCTTTTTCTGTAATGTTTCCTTTATTGCTCCTGAAGGTCTCCCCTACCACACGGTTATACAAATATTCCCCTAATTGTTTTGTGAATATTGTGCATCTTTTACATTTATATCTTTAATCCACCTAGAATTTAATTTTGTAAATGGTATCACAAAATGATCTAACTACTCTTCTACAGATGAGTGACTTATAAGGCAGAAGTATTTATCAAAGAAACAACAAAGTAAAATGCCATCCTGATTACGTAGTATTATGTTTCCATTTACACATTTTTGGAACTTGATTTCAGTCACATAAGTCTATTTCTTTATTCTTGTTTCTGTCAGTTTCCTAGGTAGGAAATTTTGATTACTGATGCTTGGTAGTATATTTTACATATTATTGTGGGAGTCCTCCCTCAGTTATTTAGTTTTAAAAATGTGGGACATTTTTCTATTGAAAGTTTGAAATACAGTAGACTCTCTGTTAACTGAAACTGAAGCAACCAGCACTCTCAAGCAACTGGCAAAATCTCAAGCGACTGGTGCTGGTTGCTTAAGTGCCAATTAATGGAGAGTCTACGTCCATTGATCTGGCATCTACCTATCCCGATGAGTGCCGATAAACTGAGAGCCTACTGTGTGTTTAACCTTTTAAAACAGCTATTTTGATCATCTGAAATCATTTTATGTGATCATCTGGTAAACTGACATTTTAATGACCCTTGAGTTGACTTTGTGGTTGGATTTCCACCATTTATTTCTCCTTCTCACAATACAAACTCTAATTTGAATTCAAGTGCTCACATGTCCCCTCACATCCCATTGGCTTGAAAAGGTGGAAAATGCTTTTATGTCTTGAAGGTAGGAGCATATGGCATATTATACACAGCATTACCCCATCTCTCAGCCCACAGATGTCCCTGGACTCTAACTGGGCAGCATGGCACAAGAAGAACGTACCCATGGGCTTCTGAGAAGGAGATGTCTTCAGTTCCATGAAGTAGCTCCCAAACACAACCCACTCTTTCCTTCTTCCTCAAGTCAGCAAGAGAGTCTACAGCCCCAACACTGTTGGCAATATGTAGAGATCACCAAAGAGAGCAGCATGGAGATGAAATGGCCTTGGGAATGTAGGATAGAAAAGAAAAAAGATACATTGAACCACTGAACCCAAGACATCTCATTCACTTATGTTAAACTTCATCATGACTAAGAGTCACCTAGAAGGCTGGTTAAAACACAGGTGCTTGGGCTCCACCTTCTGCGATTCTGATTCACTAACTCCGGGGTAAACCCCAAGGATCTTCATTTGTCACAAGATCCCAGGTAACAAGGTGACACTAATGCAGTCTGCTCACTGATGACAGTTTGAGAAGCAGCTGGCTGGGTTGCTGCAGCAAGTTTTAGATTCATTTTCTCTTATTTGCAACCAAATGCATCCTGACACACCGCCCAGGGATGGGTATTGGGCTTTATTTATTTATTTATTTATTATATTTTTATTTATTTATTTATTTTTGACAGAGAGAGAGATAGATACAGAGACAGAGAGAGAACTGAACTCAGGGAGCTCCCAGTTCAGCATATGGTTCCGCACAGGCCGGGGCTGGGATTCGATCCCCGATCCCCAACGCTGCAAAGTGAGCGCTTAACCCACTGAGCCATCCCGGCTTCCCCTGGGCTTTATTTTTTAAACTTATATTCTTCTTCATCACTACAATTTGTTTGCTTATTTATTTATGAATATTTATATTTTATTTATCTAGGTCCCTGTTCTTTCATGGTTAATTCATTTCTCTTAGTCATAAGTTTTATGAACTTACAGAAGTACTACAAGTATTTTTTTTTTGCCTATGTGTAAAATATACAGGCAAACATGTGTAACGTATACAAAGGGGGATGCTCCCCCAAATGGAACTTATTTATAAAATGTGTGTATTTATTTTTACATGTTTAAACTTTAGTCACCTTCAAAGTCCTCTCTGTTGGATGCAGTACACCTCTCAAGATGCTTTTTCCACAGCTCAAAATAGTTTTTGAACTCTGATTTTTTTCTTTTCTATTATGATATGATTATGATATGATTATTTTACATTTGATGCCCCCTTCCCACTTCCCCCGCCAGCCCTCCCCCCACCCTAGGCAACCACCAAACCAATGACTGTGTTCATGAGTTTTTATTTACTTTTTACTTTCAGTTTTATAATCCACCTATAAGTGAGGTCATATGTTTCTTGATTCTTTCAGTCTGATTTATTTCATTTAATAAAATGTTTTCAAGGTCCATCTATGTTGTCACAAATTTCTGTACTTCATCTTTTCTTATCACTGAGTAGTGTTCAATTGTGTAAATGTACCACAGTTTCTTTATCCAGTCGTCTATCAGAGGACAGTTTGGTTGTTTCCACGACTTGGTCACCGTGAACAGTGCTGCGATGAACATTGGGGTACATATATCTTCACGAATTAAGGTTTTCAGGTTTTTTGGGTAGGTACCCAGGAGAGGGATTGCTGGGTAATATGGCAATTCCATTCCTAGTTTTTTGAGGAATCTTCACACTGCCTTCCACAGTGGTTATACCAGTTTACATTCCCACCAGCAGTGTGAGGGTTCCTTTTTCTCTACAGTCTCTCCAGCACTTGTTATTCCTTATCCTGTTGATTATAGCCATTTTAACATGTGTGAGGTGGTATCTCATTGTGGTTTTAATTTGCATCTCCCTAATTGCTAGTGATGTTGAGCATTTTTTCATGTATCTGTTGGCTGTTTGTATGTCTTCAGAGGAAAAGTGTTCATTTAGATCTTCTGCCCATTTTTTAATTGGATCGTTTGTTTGTTTTATTTTTTTTTAAAGATTTATTTTATTGATTTTTGACAGAGAGAAACAGAGAGAGAAGGGGAAGGGCCCAGAGCAGTCTCCATAGTTGACAGCATTAGTTTTCCATATAGTTTCACTCCACAGGTGGGTGCAGGGCTGGGCAGGGCAGGAACTGGGCTGCGAGCCTCCCGCATAGGCCCCGGCAAGGACTGAACTAGGGGCACACACCAGTTCAGCACATGGGTCTGCCTGGGCCGGAGCCGGGATTTGATCCTCAGTCCCTGGAGCGGCAAAGCGACCGCTTAACCCGCTGAGCCGTCCCAGCTTTCCCATCATTTGTTTTTTTGTTGTTGAGTTGCATGAGTTCTTTATATATTTTAAATATTAGCCCCTGATCAGAGGCATTGTTTGCAAATATTTTCTCCCATTTGGTTGGTTTTCTTTTTACTTTGTTGATGGTTTCCTCTGCTGTGTAGAAGCTTTTTAGTTTGATTTAGTCCCATTCATTTATTTTTGCTTTTACTTCCCTCACCTTTGGGATCAAGTTCATAAAGTGCTCGCTGAGCCCAAGGTCTGTAAGTTTAGTGCAGATGCCTTCTTCTATGCACTTTATTGTTTTAGGTCCTATGTGGAGGTCCTCAATCCACTTTGAGTTAATTTTGGTATATGGTGAGAGTTCACAGTGCAGATTTATTCTTTTGTATGTGGTTTTTCAATTTTCCCAGCACCATTTACTAAAGAAGCTTTCTGTTCTCCGTTGTCTATTTTTTGCTCCTTTGTTAAAGATTATCTGTCCATATATTTGTGGGTTTATTTCTAGGCTTTTTATTCTGTTCCATTAGTCTGTATGTCTATTTTTCTGCCTGAACTCTTTGATTTTGACGTCTTATAGTGCTTTTGCTATTTTTTGTTTCACCTCTTCCACATTGGCAAAATGTTTCCCTTTGAGGACTTTTTTCATTCAGGCCAACAAAATAAGTCACTCTGGGTAAAATCGAATAAGGAATGAGGGGCATGAGGGGCAGGCTGTTTTTGGTCAAAAACTGCTGAACACTCAGCGCAGTGTGGGCAGGTGCGTTGTCATGTGCACGTTGTTTGTGTCAATCACTCATCATGAAATGGGCAAACGCACTGGAAGAGTCTCGAAAAAAAAATTTACTGAAGCCGAACACAGCATCTCACAACCACACCAGCTGGTCCACGGATGCAGATGGGTTCCTAGAACATCACCTAGCGGGGAAGCCTGTCCTACAAGGGGCCCACCCTCCAGAAGGTCATTCTGGGTTTTGGTGCGTCCTTCCTTGTATCAATAGTTTGGGGACATTTACTAGTGTTCAGACAATTTACTAAAATGATAATGAGAGACGTTTTGTAATACAATCTATTTGGTTATCAAGACATAAAGTCTGTCATATTCAGGATCTTATCAGAAAAGTCAGCATTTTCTAAGTTATTTATTGCTGAAAGTGTAATGAGATATTTATAGAGGAACTCACAGGCTTAAAGAAACATGGCTGAGATGTGGAAACATTGAAATAAAAGATCAAAATAAATATTTCTTTACACATGCAGAGACTCATAAAGTTTATTACTATGAATACTCTGAAAAAGAAAAATTGAGAATAAACATTAACACATCAAGTAATGCCCCCCACACAAGTTGGAGATTATAGGGTAGAGAAAAATAATTCCATAACACAAATATTTGAATCTAAATAATTGACACCAAATAAAATAATAATTGTATAATATTACTCATTGCATTTTATTTTATTTATTTTTTTCTTTTTTAATATTATTATATTTTATTGTTAAATTTAATGGGGTGGCATTGGTTGGCAACAATCAGACAGCTTCCCAATGTACAACTCCACATCACATCACCCATGCATCGCATCATGTGCCCAGCTCCCAGAATCAGGTCCCCCTCCAACCCCATATATCTGGTGCCCACTCCCCCCTCCCCCCATTATGGACACACTCAATGGTTTGGTGTTTACCTGGAGAGGAGGGAGGAGGGGGGAAGAGGGAGGGAGAGTCATTGCATTTTAAATTATCACATTTTGTGATGACAAGCGAGGAGAATGAAGGAAAAAAGGTAGACAAGGTCATGATTGTATGGTATTTAGCCAATTCACATATGGCAAAATCTGAATAACATCAGAAAAATGAATTAAAGTATGCATGTTAAGATTTTAAAGATATACTCTAAATAGAAATAGAATTTCACCTTCAATTCACAAATGAAAAAAACAAGTAATCTTGATGGATCAAATTAAAAAAAAACAACACAGAACAAAGCAGAAGAGCACAGGTGATATAAAAAATAATAGTATAGCAAGAAGAAATTCAGGCAATAAAATTCACAACAAAAAAATAAATAAATGGGTTAAAGTCTCCAAGTCACAGGATTTTTAGAAGGTAAATTTAAGCCTTTTAAAAAATAAAAAAGAGAAACTTCTATAAAGTAATGTACTAGACTAAAAATTAATTCACGCTAATTAAGTAGTAGGCAAATACTAATTCAAAGTAGTTATACCAATATTGAGATTGGACAAGAGAGAATTCAAGGTAAATTTTGTCGAAAGGAATAAAGAGATATATTGATTGCTGATAAAGATACAGGTCCATAAATGATATGACAGTTATGAAACTTTGCCATACAGCCTAGGGAATTATTAAAGTAAAAACTGATGCAAACATCAAATGAAATAGATAAATTTAGTCATAATGGGAGAAATCAAGTAATTAGGTAACTAGAAATCCAGATATAATCAAGGGCAGCAAACATTTCTACAAAGGGCCTGATAGAAAATGCTTTAGACTTGAGGGCCGGGTGATCTTTATCACACAACCCAACTCAGCTGTGGAAACAGGCAAAACCAATCCATACATGAGTGAATGTAGCCATGTTTTAATAAAACTTTATTTACAACTGTCAAAGAGGAACAACAACTACCCTTCTGTGTTCTTGGCTGAAACCTCCTGTAATAAAAGACAGATTAATAAGAGAATAACAAACCGAAGTTTATTAACATGTCTACCCCATGTAGATACTCAGAGAAAGTGAATAATTCTCACAGATGGCTTAGAATTTAGAATTAAATACCATCTTAATTTGGAAAGGAGAGCAGAACATAGACAACTTAGAGGGGAGTAAATGATCTTTAAGAAAGATGAACAAGGCCTTATATAGAGGAGAGGTATGGTGTAGCTGGTGACAAATTTTGCCTGAGTGTGGTGTAGACATTTAGTCTTCTCTCCTGGGGTAAAAGAGATCTTTCTTGGATGATAAAACTCCTGGGGAGGGTATCTGTGACAACCGAGGTTCTTTTAGAGGATTTATCTTTAGGCAGAGAAGAGGATTTCAAAGAAATCCTCTCCCTGCATTGACTGTTTTTCAAGTACCTACAGTTTAAACTAATCAATGTATCAAAGGGGGTCTTTTGGGGTGGCAGGTCCTGAACTCCTGTAGTTATATTGTAGGGTGGCCTGTTCTACTCCGCACAACTACAGGTGATGGACATGATTTGACATATGACCGTAGTTTGCCAGCCTCTGATGGAGATGATTTCAACAGCACTGCAAGAAAATTGATTTATACCTACTCATAGGGCAGTTACCCACTGAAGAAATGAGACTCGCAGGCTACAATTAGGAAGCAATGACTTCCACCCCAAAGCACACTATGCGGTGCTAGTATTTCTCTTTCCTGGGGTGAAATCTATTTATTTTGGGCTTACTCTCTGAAACTGCAAAGTTATTCAGTCACTTTGAATCCTAATGCACACTCAGTTCAGTAACTAAGTACCCAGTCCTATGTAAGAGTTAAAACTCGGAGCTTGATTGAATGTTAGAGTCCCTACCCAACTTTCACTTATCTCCAGTCTTGGTGGGAAGCTTGAAATGGAAAAGCAGGGAGCATGATTGACTTCTGTAGCACTTTCCTAGCATAAAGGTCTATTCCTTTTCTTTCCTACACACTGGGCACCTTCCATGGGAGCTGACAGCAATTAAAGGACAGGAAAACACTTTCTTGATTGATGTTGATATAACTCTGGCCATGGATGATGTTAAATCTTTCATGGATATTGTGTGGGTTCTTTTGCCAACACCCCAACACTGGGTCCCTTGATTCCATTAAACGTGCCTTCTCTTTTTGGTGACTTCTGATTCAACCTCGGGACTTGTCATGCCTCTGGCCTCTTTCCACAGAGGTTACCCCACCCAATCCCCAGATCTTGTCCTATGATCACCACCTGGTTGTTGGGCTTAATGAGTGTGAGTACATCAAACTTTTTAAAAGGTTTATTTTATTGTTTGAGAAAAGGTGTGCGTGTGTGTGTGTGAGAGAGAGAGTGCAAGGGAGAAAGAGAAGGGGGGAGAGCCCAGGTCAGTCTTCATAGTTGTACATTACTTGTGACATGGTTTCATTCCACACAGGTGGATATGGGGCCATTTGGGGTGGAAACCAAACTGGGAAGATCCACATGAGAGGCAAAAAGTTCCGCAGCCATCCTGGCAGTTACTAGTTGTGCTGCATGCAGTTTAGCATATAGGTTTGCACGGGCCGGGGCTGGGATTCAATCCCCAGACCTAGAGGGTGCAAGGCAAGTGCTCAACCTGTTGAGCTATCCCAGCATCCCTCCATCAGTGTTGATGCTAAATTCCAATCACAGTATGTTGTCTATACCAATGAATGAAAGTTGTTTAATGCGTTTATCTATAAAATTTTTGGTAATATGGCTGTGTGCAGCTGAATGAACATGTGTGTGCTAATCATACCTAGAATTAACAAACACACTAGGATTGGTTACTTTACATGTATTCAGTCAATCATAGCAAAGGTCTGAACTGAAACCATGTTCCTGGGGAACTGATTGCAGAAAAGGAGCCCTTTGCTACAGATGAGAAACACTCATGTCAGAGTTCAAGGGCACTTTCTCCTAGTGTAGGGCCCCCAGTGATCCACACTCCCAGCCCTTGAATGATCTGTCCAGACAAATGTGGATCTCCTTCTGACTGAGGAGTCATTGTGCTGAGTCCAGTCCACTGTGACAGCCTAGACTACCGGGGAGAGAAGATACTCCTCAAGAGTATGAATAGACTTCTACTACCTCCACATAATGTACTCAATGCATGCATAGAAATATTTGACCTGTATTGATTGAATAATATTACATGATAGAAGTTTGGGTTTATAATCCCATAGGAAAAGTAAGTAGTTTGGAAAGGTTTCTTTGTATCCATTTTCACCGGTATGACAGTGGGTGTAGTGAATGTCAGGGCTCAGCGTCAGCCCTAGAGCATCCCCCTCCAATCTGGCTTTGACACTGAGACAGTCACAGTGTTGGCCCTCTGTCAGTGGAAATGCTCTTACCATTGGCTATCATTCTCTATTCTGATGATACAAGGGACTTCACACAATTTACACCTTTTGAATTTCTCAGGAGTGTCTGATATCCTAAGAGACACGTATCAAGCTATCTGGGTGGGCTCATAAAGTCTCTTCTACATGAGACTTTTAGATAAATTTGGAGCATTCCTC
>PVKE010012874.1:26512-37705 GCA_004027555.1 Craseonycteris thonglongyai
TTCAGTGCATAGTTATTTCTATTTTACTTTTTGACAGATAGAGAGAGAGACAGAGACAGAGACAGTTAGAGAACCAAACTGTGGGAACTCCCCAGTTCAGCACGTGGGTCCTGCCTGGGCCGGAGCCGGGACTCGATCCTCGGTCCTCATGGCCTCAAAGCGAGCGCTCAACCCGCTGAGCCGTCCCGGCTTTCCCCCATTCCTCATTTTTTTACTTTCGAAGAGGGAGTGGGTGGTATTCAGCATGCATCAACAATTCTCTCCAGAAAAAAAACCCTCTCTTTGTAGTAACCTGTCTCAGGCTGACATCTGAGTTTGCAGTTTACTTGAGCTGAAGGTGGGTAATGGATAAGAATTGCAAAGTTAATATCAGTCCTTTCTTCTCAAGACTTATAGTAGACTCTTCGTTAATCAGAACTCAAGCACTGGTTAACTGACTCTCTCAAGCAATGGACAAAATAATCAAACAAATAAACCTACATTTATCCAGCATGGGTGCTGGTTAACTGAGAGTCTACTGTACTTAACTTGTAGAATCTTTCTCAGTAGAATGGGAGGGCACTTTCCACTGAGTTCTTGGGACCTCATCCAAATCTGAGGTAGGAAGAGTTTCGATATAACATCTTGTTCTATAGAAATTTTTCGGTATTCATAAAAATTTTATTTAAAAAGACTATGTAATCCATTACACAAGGAAACTCCCAAGGTGGAGCCCGAGTCAGAAATCACTAAGGCTACATTTCAAGCAATACAATGTAAAAATGAAGTCAAATACTTATGTAAATATTAAGAAGGCTTCTCTAAGTAATTCTTGAGTTAACTTGGAAGAGCAAAGCCAAAATTCAGCTCTAATCAGAAATGAGCAATGAGAACTCTACCTGGCTCATCATGTGAATATGATCAAAATACTACACAGAGGAAAGTGCATAGCCTCTAAATCATTTATTTAAAAAAAGAGGACTAAAAATAAGTGTAATTGCACTCTGGGAAATAAAGTAAAGGACAGGTATGGCTATGGCAATGTGCTGCCAGGCTACACCTGCACACAGATCAGTTGTCATAGTAACAGCTGGGAAGAAAAGGTGAACTCAGAAGATAGGAGATTGGACACAAAAGGAGTTGTGACATTATCTCTCGTTAATCAAGATTACAAGGAATCATTGATCTTCTGAAACACCTGATGGGATAAAAATGCCAAGAGAATTATTAAATTTGGTCAATATTTTCTCCTATTTCCTATTTCAAACCATTCTACAGTTAAAAACAACAACAACAAAATAGCTAGAACATACAAAAGCGAGCTCTAGCAATTATATAAAACGGAATTAAATTGGTTTGAGTAAAGGGCCAAACAGATTGCCGTTAAATGAAATGTTGGTATCTAAAGTTAAGTAATTCCATCCCCATTCTGTTATAATAAAACACTTAAGCACAGAAATTATGGATATAAGGTCACCCACTGTTCTGAGTCTCCCAAAAAGAAGCTCATAGCTAAGTTATAAATTAATTTAAAAGGTTTTATAAAAGTGTAAATGTTTTGCTGAGCCTTTAGAAATGCTTTCATGGGAAATTACTAAGAATGCAATAAAAATATTTTTAACAGGCTTAAGCTGGCAATTTCAACTTTTCGAAAATGAAAGATTATTATTTTTCAAAATCAGCTCAGCATCAGACTTTTTTTTAAAGATTTGAATTTATATAAAGAAATAAAATAACTTCTATAAATATTATTTTCTTCTATTTTACCCTTCATAGAAAATTTCAAATGATTTCAGGACAATAAAACCAACATATACTGATTTGAGATTAATGTAAAGCTGGCTTTTTAGTTTTTTAAAGGTGTTTAGGTCTATTTTATGTTCACTTTAAGGATTTATTTTTATCGTTTGAAAGAAGGTGAAAGAGAGACAGAGAGAGACAGAGAAGGGTGTAGGGGAGAGGGTCCAGAGCAGTGTTTATAACTGTACGTCATTAGTTTTTTTTACACAGTTTCTTTCCACACAGGTAGATGTAGGGCAGTGTGGGGCAGGGACTGGACTGGGGGCCTCCCTCACGGGAAGAAAGAACCTTCGCTGCCATCCCAGCTGTTACCAGTTACACCACAGTTCTGCATGTGGGTTTGCATGGGCTGGGGGCAGGGCCAGGACAAGGATTAGATCCCTGGACCTCAAGATAGCAAGACAAGCACTCAACCTGTCGAACCATCCCAGAATCTGTTTTATGTTGATTTTAAATATGTCTTATTCACAAGTTTAAAATATCCAGTCAGACTCTATTTAGTTTTTGGCTGCTGCTTGTGTGAATTTCTTCTAAAATAAAAATTGATTAATATAAAAATACAATGTAAAGAAATGAATTATCCTACCAAAGAGTCAAAATATGAATATATTTTAGAATTATATATAAATGTAAAAGATACTTTAATTAATTAATAATAAATGGAGTAGTTTGAAGTTCTTCCCTTTTTCCTCACCCCAGTAATGCAAGGGAGGGAGAAATAAATTCTACTTGGATGAAGGAGGTTCAGAAAGACCCATACAAGGCAAAAGGCTTGAGATGAATCTTGAATAACGTGGTGGAGTTTACCAGTTGGGTAACAAGACTACTGTGCACATACCCTTCTCACTTGTTCCAACCCCTCAAGGTCTTTAACTTTCTCTTTAGAGAAGATTGGGGTTATGGAAACTAAACAACTACGTGTTATGTGGAAGATATTGCTTTGGCCATGTCTTCTGACCTCCCCGATATGACCCTTCTGTTAAGGGTAGCATCACTGAGAGGGTATTGTTCGCTAGAGTGTGCTAAATATTGCTGCATGCACACAGGTTCTGCTGGCATGCTATTTGTAGTTGTACGGTTGTTGACTCATTACTGTAATTGTTACCATACCACATCCACTGATACTAGTGGTCAGTGAACAGTGCTTTTAACCTTGTCAGGAAAGAATAAAGAACATCACACTAATAACAGTTTTGAAAGCAATTACAAGAGTGGAAGGAGGGGTAGAAACTAGAAAAGCCATAATAATATATATTAAGAGGTTTAATAAAGCAAAAGAATAATATCTATTTAAACATTTAATGAAATGCAGACTATCTACCCAAAAGTGAGCTCTGAATAATTTATTCCGTTAAAGGTTATTCTTCTAAATTTACTACATGTTCTTTGTTTTTAAAGGATGGTGAATTAAAACATTCATATGGCTAAAGAAATGTCTTTTAATGGCTACCATGAATTCTAATAAAAGACTTATGCATACTTTTTATGCTCTGTGGCATTACCCACTTTTATTCCTACAATTTTCCTTCTTGCACATAACTTTGGTCAATCTGGGTTTTGTTCAGATAGTTTATTGCTCAAATCTGTATCATTCTCTCTCTTTTAAAAAATAAGCTGACATCAAAGCATTTTTACTCATATTGAAAACCCTCATCAACTGCTGTTTGTTTCTTTTCAGTAACATCACCAATCTCCCTGGACCTCGGCGGCCTTGGCGGGATATATTCCTTTCCCATGTTCTCCTTTTCTATTTCCTGTGGCGTTTGATGGAAAACAGATTTGGAAGTTCATCCTAGAACAGAGGTCAACATGAAAGACTTTAGGATCTCAGCCTTTGGTTTTGCTTCTGGTCTTTATTATTACAACAAATAGTTAGTCAAACTTTTATTTTCCATGTCATGTAAAAACATTGAAATGACAGCTCTTCCTTTTTAATCATAGCTCAGAGTTTTCAAAGGAGTCTCAAATATCTAAGAATAGGTGTAAGGGGGAAAAATAACAGTAACACAACATAATCAAAATGAACTGTAACATTCTTAGCATTTCTAAGTTCTGGAAAATAAGCATCCCATCTAAATCCATGCTCTACTCCTCTTCTCTTCTGCTTTTTTTTTTTAATAGTATATTTTTATTTTTTCTTTTATTGTTTTGAGAGGAGAGAGAAAGAGAGAGGCAGGAGGGCCCAGAGCAGTCTCCATAGTTGTACTTCATTAGTTGTGACATGGTTTCATTCCGCACAAGCGGATGAGATGGGAACTGAACCCAGGGCTGAGAACCTTCACCACCAAGCCATTGAGTTACAAATTGCACCACAGTTCAATATATGGGTTTTCACAGCGACGGCCAGAAATCAAACTCCAGACTTCACTTCCAGACTTCCAGACTTCAATTGTGAGGTAAGTGCTAAGTCACTGAGCTATCCCGACATCCTTCTTCTCTTCTGTTTCAATCCAGAATGTATCTTCAAACAGTCTAGGGCCAATCTCTCCACTGGGGTTGTGAATTCTATTCCCTGTTGCTCCATTTGGGGACAGACATTGAGTATTTTCTCATTGTCTTGTCTATATAATTAAATTAGATTCTTCCCAGCTTTCTGAACATGCACTGCTCTCGTTCACTTCAAAATAACACTAGCCTTGTTCCATTCCCACAGCATCTACAGCTTCTGCCTACCTCTGCTCTCTCCAACACAACAAGACTTCTCCAGTGGGTAACTTAGTCCACACACTTTGATTCCTCTTCTTCCTCTTTCTTCTTAATCCACTTCAGTCTTCCTTCACCAAAACAAGTCTTTCTAAAGCCACCAACATCCAAAGGCCATTTAGCAATGCTTCTCTTTGCAGCAAACTAAGAAGGACCCACCTTCCTTCTTGAAATATCTTATTCTGGGGATCAAAATCCTACATGAGGGAACAAAACATTATTATACTAATTTCATATCCTTGTGGCAGATCTCCTACTCTGACCCTCTCGCAAGTCCTTTCTTTCCTTGCCCATTGTCCTCTGTTTGATCTGAGAAATTCTAGGCTCTTCTACTATACCACTCTTCAGGATTTTGACATGCATAATCTGTAGAAAGGGGAGAAAAAACAATACAAGGGTTAAAAATAGAAAGGATATTGCAGAAGAAAGGAGAGGTAGTTCTATAATAAAATAGGAGGAAGGCAGTCAGAAATGTAAAGGAAAAAGTCAAATACATACTCTGTGAACAAAATAATTTTATTCTTTATGACAAGTTTTTTAAATTCTGACTTTGATAAAAAATGAATGAAATGTTTTAGGAAAGAGACATTGAAACAGGTGGAACCTGATGGAGATGAAGCAGGAATAAAAACACATTTAATTTGATATTTAATAATTAACTGGATATTTGGATATCTTCAAGTTGTTGATGTACTTGCAAGTCAGGGATAGAGACATTTTGATAACACTCTTGAGACTTGACTTTCTCTTCCAATAAACTCATCCATTCCCAAGTCAATATGGATTGGCTTGGGTGATGTCAAAAGCATGGGAGAAGGAGAGGTCTCCCTGATCTCTCCCCTTGAAGTTATAAGTTGAATAGCTCGAATTGAACAAAAGATTCCCTGCTCAACACACAAACATGCCAGAGGGCACCGCCCATTTAAACATCTCAAGGTGGGTGAACTGAGGAGAACAGGACAGAAGGGATGAAAGCAATACAGAGGCTGCAGGACTCAGCCCAGAGCTCATAGTGGGTCTCTGGAGAGAGGAGGATCCAGGCTGCAGGTATACTCTCGCAGTTCCCAATCATAACTGCCTAAGCGGTCAGCACATACTACAGTTGAACTCAGCAACCAGGGCAGAGACAGAACACAGAGGTGTGGCAACTATGGCCTAGCAGCTGCCATTGTTAGGTAGAACACAAAGCCACAGAGCCTGGCCATCTCTCCCCATCCTCCCAGAGCTCACCTCCTCACATCCTACCAGAGCTAGCGGTGAGTCCATAAAGAAACTATAGCAGTTAGATTCAGGTTGCAAACGAGAATATCTACAGCCCTGAGAGTTGGAATGATGGTTCCAGAGTGGCTGATGCACACTGCATCTAATTGCAATGACAAGGGTGAACATACAGAGGTGAGGCAGCTATGATCTGACAGGTGCCATTACTGGCAGGAGAACAAAGCCACAAACACACCAGTGGCCTCTCCCAGCTCACCCTGCCCTCACCCATTTTTGGTGATCCCAGTGGAGGCAACTGGGACACCTCAGTAAGTGTAGCACTGCATCTGGATCCAAGGTTAGTGCCATGATTCCAGGGTCTTACAACCCTATTGCTCACCACATCCTCCCACAGGGGTGGTGCACTGAGATTGAAGCGACACTGTTACAGAGAAGAGGCCCACCTTTCCAGGAAACACAACACATTTTCAAACGCCCAGCACAGATCCCAGAAGCAAAAACAGTGCAAAAAAAAATAAAACACCTGCTTTCCAGTGCTACTTACTAGAAAACAAAAGAACTCTTCTGATCAACCTGCTGCAAAGTTCACTCCTATAAACACCTAGGAAGAGAAATAATCCAGAAAAGTCCATGAATAACCAAGATAACAGGGCAGTTCGAAAAGAAAATTTAAAAATCTCCAGAAAATAAACGTAAAGATATGAAAACATCTGATTCAAATGACAGAGAATTCAAGATGGCTATTCTGAAAAACAACTCAATGAGATGTAAGAAAACTGAGATGGGCAGTGTAATGAGCTCAGAAATAAAATGAACGAACAGAACTAATACTTACCAAAGAGACTGAAACTCTAAAAAAGAACCATATAGACATTCTGGAGATGCAGCACTCAATAAAAGAGATGAAGAATGAAATAGCAAGCTTAAGAAATAGAACCGACTAGATGGAGAAAAGAATTAGTGATATCAAAGATAGAAATCTGGAAATGACACAGGTAAAAGAAGGGAGAGACTTGAGAGTTAAAAATGGAAATGAAAGAACTCTATGAGAACTATCTGATTCCATCAGAAAGAACAATGTAAGAATAAATTGTTTACCAAAGGAAAGAAGAATGCAGAGTCTATTCAAACAAATATTCAATGAGAGCTTCCCAAACCTATAGAAAGAACTGATTCCTCTTGAATTCAAGTAGCATATAGAACACCTAATTTTCTCAACCCAAAAAAGGTGTTCTCTAAGGCACATTATAATAAAACTCTCAAAAATTAATGACAAAGAAAGATTCTTGAGAAAATCAGGGAAAAGAAGATGATAAACTATAAAAAATAAAATAAAATAAAAGCCCACTAGATGATCATCAGATTTTTCAGCAGAAACTCTGCAAGCCAAGAGGGAGTAGAATTCAATATTCAAACTATTGAAAGAAAGAAATTACCAGTAAAGAATAATATATCCTGGGGATGCCAGGATAGCTCAGTGGTTGAACACATACCTCCCAGTCACAAGGTCCAAGGTTCAGTTCCTGGCCCCAGAACATACAAACCTACATGCTGAACTTCAGCACAGCTGGTAACTGCCAAAATGGGTTGGCAGTAAAGTTTCTTGCCTCCCATGAAAGAGGTGCCCAGTTTCGTTCCAACTCCATGTGGCCCCACACCCACCTGTGTGGAATGAAACCAAGTCACAACTAGTAATGTACAACTATGGAGACTGCTCTGGGTCCTCCCCTCTTCCCTCTCTCTCTCTCTCTCTCTCTCTCACCTTCTCTCAAACAAACAAACAATAAATAAATAAAAACAGGACTGAGACATAAAACATAAAAAAAGAGGAAGCAGGGGAAAATTGTAAAATAACCACTAGACAAAAATAACAGAAACACAAGAGCAAAGAAGCTATTGAGACTATTATCTACCTGAAAATTAAAAATAAAATGGCTATAGAAAATCATCATGCCTCAATAATCTTCCTAAATATAAGTGGGCTAAACTCACCAATAAAAGACACATAGTAGAAGAATAAATAAAAAAACAAGAATTCAACCACATGCTACCTTCAAGAGACACATCTCAGCTTCACAGACAATTATAGACTCAAAGTGAAAGTGTGGAAAAAAACATTCCAAGCAAATGGCATTCAGAATTTGACAGCGTGTGTCTCGGTCTTGAGTATTTGCCATGTTACTATTTTTCTACTATAAATTTATTTTACTGCTTTCTTATACCTACTTTTCAAAATCTATTTAGAATCCTGTTGCAGAGCTTCATAAAGTTTGATTGATCTATAAAATATATTTAACTGCCTACCATAGTATCATGTCAATGTATTTTTAAAACTTCACGGATAACTTAGGCAGGAAAAGAGAAAAATTAATAAGAAATAAATTTGAAATTGAAGACTTTGAAAAAACAATATATATGTTTAAAAGTGCATAGTAGAAAATGAATGGATTTCCTACAAACTAACCACTCTATCCCCACTCTAGCAACATTGACATCTCAAAGAAAATATTCCAAGATTGAGATTGAACTGGGAATCAGGAAGCATATAATTTTACTCCAGAACCTGACATTGACCAGTCAGATGACAGACTTTGGAAGAATCATATTCTGCACTCCATTTAATCATCTGATGTGAACGATCATGGTTCTGTGATTCAAACAGCTCTTTTGCACCTCTTTTATTTAGTATTACATTATTTTGTTTTTCCATGTGGAAATTTTGCTTGTATTAGTTAGAAGTAATAAATAGCAGGCTTGCAGTTGTCACCCTTCCAAAGGATATTTTCTTTCTTTTTTATTTTATGTTTTCTGATTGCTTTCATTTTTTTATTGTTAAATTTATTGGGATGGCATCAGTTAGGGAAAATTACATAGGTTTCGGGTGTACAATTCTACGTTACATCATCTATGTGTTGCGTTATGTGTTCACCACCCAGAGTCAGCTTTCCTTCCATCACCATATATTTGGCTCCTCCTTCCTCCGCTATCATCCCCTTCCTCCTTTACCCTCAGGAATCTTTTTATTTTGATAGAAATATCTGATCATCATTCACAGGAGTTGGTATTGATCAAATTGTGGGTTTAGGGGTCACTCTGCAGGGACACTTCCCATCCATTAGGGGAATATTTAGAGAATATGGAGAGAGAAAAAAAAAAAAAGCAAAAATAATTTAAGTTTCTCCATCCAAATGTTATCAAACCCAAATTTTTAGTCAATGACAAATGATGAAACTTAAAACCTTGATTGAACAATTCATTAATATCCCCAGCCTATTAACTCTTCCATCAATTTTATTGTCATTTTATAAGCTGGGATTTGGACATGTTTTGGGCTTACCCCTCTCCCAACACCACCCCCATCCTTCTTGATGAGGGATGGGGGTGTCTAAATGAGTGGAGGGGAAGTACTAATTGCAGCAGGCCTGACTGGATTCCAGAAGTTTTTATAGCCAGAGACAATACGCTCGCAGGTATTCCAAGCCATAGCTCTCCCAAAGATTGTCCCCCGTGGGCTTGCTTTGCTTTGACTTTCATTTTGTATTAAACAAAAAAAGTCATGGGAGAGCTGTTTAATGCTGAGGTTTATGTTTTCCCATACCAGATAAAAGCTAAAAAAAAAGATGAACCATTTGGGAGGTAAACAGTGGGAACCCCACGGCCGCTACTAAAATGCTTTCCAGTTTTAAAATGGTTGTGTGTGTGTGTGTGTGTGTGTGTGTGTGTGTGTGTGTGTGTGTGTGTGTGTTTAAACCCATTTTCCGTGTTTCAGCAGCTGCAGGTTTTCCCAGGGCTCCCCCTGTGGCTCAAGGGGGAGCTGCTTGATCCTTAACAGATGAGCCAATTGAGTTTTTAAATGCAAAATTAAACTTAAAGTGCACAGAGAGCGCAGGGGAATCTACCCCCAGCCGCAGACAAAAGTCAGGGAGTCAGCCACCATCCCTGGGTTAGTGGGAGACAAGGCCTCTTCTATTGCAACCTGCAGAGAATGGGAGGGAGGCTACAGGCGCCTTCATCTATCGCTCAACCCTCCCACTGAGTCAGGATGGCTATTGAACAACCTAGCAGTAAGAGGAGGCCTCAGCAGTTGTAGCAACCATATCTAGGAGTATCATGTACAAACAGTCAGGCAACGGGGTACGGACTGGAACAAGATAGTCCACGCCAGGATCACTATGCAGCAGCAACCCTCAGGTGAAAGAGATTTATATTTTTGTCCTAGAGGAACGTCTCCTAGTTTGTTTCAAACTCCTTTGAACCTAAGCAACAGAGCATATCACCCAAAACAAAGATTGATATGTAGGCACCAGTTCCTGAACCTAGATACGTAGGCATAACCTACATAAGGAGTAACTTTGGCTTTAGTCGTGGGTATTCCACTTTTGGGTGTCCCCTCTCATTAGAGAGCTTTGTCTTTCCTTTCAATAAACTTCACTGCTTAACGGTTCCTCTCTGGTCTGTGTCCTTATTCTTCGAGTGCGTGAGACCACAAACGGTGGACACACCGTGATTCCCACATCACCACAGGCTGTAACCATGCTCCATATCACCAAAAGTTTATTTTCTTTTTAATAACTATTTTTTCTAAACTTATGTGTATATAGTATATCTATTTTTAACAACAGTAATTAAAAAAAAAGAAAAAAATGATGGATAGGCTCTGGGGAATACAAAGACTCGATCAGGTTTGTTCTCTCAATGATGGTAAAATGGTCCCCTCGACATTATTTCCTGGACACTTTACCTCCCCTGCTCCTAACACTCAGTAGGTCATTTAGATTCTCTGCTTTGAACATGAGGAGCCCAGACAACTGTCTACTTTGGTTGGGACACAATTTGCCAATTCACCAGATAAACTGTCTTATCGCTCATCTCAATACTTGAGCATGACACAAGACTTGGATTTTCATGCTTAAAAGTAAGACTCAGAAAAAAAAATTTTTTTTTTTACCAGCTCTGATAGTCTTCTCTGATTCAAGATACAAATGATGCCTTGGAATTTGAACTTAATCTGTCTCAGAACCCTGTTCAAGTTCCAAAACATTTGAGTACCACGATGAGTGGGCGATCGGATAAAGCTATGGGCCAGTCAATACGTCCCACGCGAACAACGTGTTGGTATTTGGATTCCAAACCAGCATTCGGATTCTGAGGCAAAATTGTCTTGATTTTTTCATTCAGATTCCAAGTTGTTCGAGTTTTGGGGCATTCGGGTTCCAAGGTATCACTGTACACGAATCTAACACCTTTTTTTTTTTTATTTATTTTTTAATATTATTATATTTTATTGTTAAATTTAATGGGGTGACATTGGTTGGTAACAATCAGACAGTTTCCCAATGGACAACTCCACATCACATCACCCACGCATCACATTATGTGCCCAGCTCCCAGAATCAGGTCCCCCTCCAACCCCATATATCTGGTGCCCACTCCCCCCTCCCCCCACAACTCTCCCTCCCCCCTCCCCCTCCTCCCTCCTCTCCAGGTAAA
>PVKE010012875.1:0-37530 GCA_004027555.1 Craseonycteris thonglongyai
TGCCAAGGAGGTTACCTTTTTAATTTTGGTGATTAGAGTTAGTCTTACTGAAATGGTGACATTGGACACAAACTTAAAGAAGGTGAAGGAGTCAAGAAGCATTGCAGCTAGAAAGAAAATATAGAAAGATCTCAACGTGATTTTACATTCTATTATTGTGTTAGACATTTAGTGGCTTAAAAAAGTTAAGTGAGAAGGATTTTTTCAAACACGGACATGTGAAATGTCTAAAATCATAGTTTAAAAAGATTAGTGTTCTAATAAAATTATTGTAGTGACTGTAGGTTTACAAAGCACTTTTAATAGAACCCTTTTCTCCTGTGAGTCTCACATGGTGCCTTAGTTTATAAAGCAGCTAATAGCAGGACTTTTCCATTAAATTGGAGCTAGGAGGCCTCCCTCACACTCTTAGGTCACACAAAGAACACAATTTGATTTTTCAAAACTATTAACTGCCAATTAAAATAAATAATGTGGATTTACATATGTACATATAGACTTTGTTTTAATAACATAACTGAAATAAATATTGTACAGAACAATTTGTAGCATGAGGACTCTTTTAAAACTGCCTGGTGTGTTTTTGTGGGTTTGTACACAGAGAAAAAATTGGAAAGAATAATGATTAATACTGGTTACCTCAGGGAAGTGAGTTAAAGAAATTGAGCAAATAATGCAATACAGAGACAAAATAATGTAGAATTTTACACCTGGAACCTATGTAATTTTTAACCAATAGCACCCCAATAAATTTACCAACCAAACAAACAAACAAACAAACAAACAAAACAATTTAAAGAATGAATAACTACAAAATTTTTATTAAAAAATTGAATAAATATATGTATACCATTTTGGCTGTTCGCGATGAATTGGTATTATTTTACCTATAATATGCATTACTCTAAAAAAATAACCACTGCTCAATAGTGTCACATGATAACTTAAATATAGGTATTTATTCAAATTTTTTTTCCTTTTAGTCAAATTCAAATAGTGAACACAACAGAATCACTAGTTATCACTGTAGAATTCTATGCAAACCCCAGGCATGATTTTCATCTGCCAAAATACCCATCTACACAGTATTATCCATTATTCAGACTCAGTATTAAGACTGTTAGAGCAGATGGTGGTTCCTAAGATCAACTATAATTTATGGCTCATGGGAGGAAGCATCTCTCTAAGAATTACATGGACAGTTTCTATTTGTATCACATATGCCATCCAACATCTGTCAGATAACATTTCCCTTCTCTGCCAATTTAGGATGAAGTTACTAACCACAACCTTGTTCACTAAAAGAATAGCTGTGTATTAAATAAATATGTCAGGGTCACTCAGTTATTGGGAAAATTTCCTAAATGTATTTTTAACGACAATTTCACCTTAAAATCACCAACTCATATGCTTTCTATGAACTAGGAGTTATAGAGACAAAATATTTCTTTCTGAACAAAAGTACAAAAGGGTGGGCAAAAGGTGGTTCATTCCACATTTTCAAACCATAGAATATAAGGCAGGTGTATAAGGTATGATAAAAAATAGTGAATGTTTAAATTTTAAAAATTTATTACTAAAAGACACATTGCTATCAACCCCCTCAAAATATTCTTCACTTTGAGCACACTTATCCCATCATTCTTGCCACTTTCTGAAACAGTTCCAGAATGTCTCTTTTGTTTCTTTAATTACACTGTCATGGCTGCCTCTACGTCCTGAATTGATCCAAAATGTTTACCTTTCATGGTCATTTTGACTTTAATGGAAGAGCTAGAGGTCACATTGTGCCAGATCCGATGAATAAGGCGGATGAGGACACAACATGATGTTTTAGTTTGATAGACATTTATGTTCATTGCATTGTTCATGATCCGTGACCTATGGCACATTTTAAGGCACATCTCTCAGTTGTAGCTCACAACCAACTGGCTGAACCGAACAGGTTGAAACTTGTCACATATTCTTACTAAGGGTTGATGCTCTCCTTTTTGTATTGAAGATCTCTGCCTTTCCATTGGATGGCACTGGACATCAGCATTCACCGCCACTGTGTATTTTGACCACACCTCATATATCTCTAAGCATGCCATGCATCCTGGTCTTTGCCCAGATGACCACACAGTAGATGGTGCCATGGAGACTATGGCCACTCGCAGCCCTCGCTCAATACCTTATCTACCTAAGTTTCTTGTTCCAGTGGAAATTATTGCTATATATTTTAGACTTAAGGCTGTTCATGATGAAAACTCAGAAGCATTCCAAACACAGAGAGATGCTAAATGGAGTAGTAATAACTTGGTAGAGGTAGAGAGAGGAGAAAAAATTTTGACTCTATAGATTCAATTAAACATAATGTAACAGATGCCCCTCTTTATATATAGTAACTTCTCATTCTGCCATCTGTGCTCTAACTTGGTTAGTCAAAACACACATTTATAATGGGTTTCACTTCATTTCCAAGAGGCTGCCTTATAGAGTTTATAAGAGTTTGCACATAAGCTATCTCTGGATTTCATCTGCTTTTCATTCAACATGCGTGCAACTTGTGAAACAGAAAGATGAAAGGTAAAGTTTACTTAGTTTGAAATCTCATAACTAAATATCATATAGGTTCTTTAGTTCCCTCATATCATTTTTGTTAATTATTTTTATTTTGAGATAATTGTAGATTAACGTGCAGTTGCAAGAAATAATACAGAAATCCTACATAAACTTTAGGCAGTATAGGAGAGGAAACATATTTCCTCTATACTTTTAGGGTTTGGGGCTGGCCTATTAATTAAGTAGACTTGAGACAGATTACCAGGAGAAAAACAAATTTAATTAAATACGTACAAGAGCACCTGGAAGACAATGAGACACAAGGACAAGTCAGGCAGTGGGGACTTATAATATATGCTATCCTGAGCTAAGGAATGGAAAAGGGGCCTGGGGCTTCCAAGGCAACAAGGGTAGTTCAGAGGATGACGCGAAGAGCAGATGTTTGGTCAGTAGACGCTTATGCTGCCATATAGATAGGTCATTCAGATAAAAAGTTCTCTCTGATAATAGTTGTCTTTCTGGGCCAGATTTCTATCTAGGTTTTTGTAAGTAGTAAGGGAGGGGCATGTGATGAAAGTGTGTCTTGAGTCTGCTGTGTCTTGATTGCTTTCACCTCAAAATAACCCACATATCAAATCAGCACATTTTTAGAAGGCCGGATCTGAATCCCTTGAGCAGTTTCCCCTAATGATGACATCTTGCAAAACTACCACAGTCCTATTTTAGCATCTGTAATAAAAATTTCTTGTTTAATTATAATATGCTTTAGACCTGCAAAGCCCCTTCTGCCATGTAAGGTAATATATCCATAGGTTCTATGGATTAGGACATGAACGTCTTTGGAGCACCATTATGCTGATTGCCACAGTCCCCGAACTCTATGCCTTTACCCATTCCACTGATCAGACATTAATTGAGTGCCTACTATAAGCAGAAAGCTTTGATGGTTTAAATAGGTCTAAGCTATAGTCTTTGTGCAAAAGCATCTTCCAATTCATTTAAGGAAAGAAGGGCTTCCATACAGAGAATGGAAAAATGATCTAATTTTTAAAGTTGGAATTACTCTTGACGCAGTTTTCACTTTTCTTTATCTGTCTTCAACCCCACCCATTCAATAACAAGTCTTACTGGTTTTGCTTCCTAAATATGTCTTTAGTCTTCTACTGCTATGACCCTGACCTTCCAGTCTTTGCACTGTAAGTCCATTACAGGCAGGGATACTGTCTCTCTTCTGTACATATTTAATGCAGTGAGTTCAAAGACTGATCATTGATTAAGAGAATTATAAATTGTGTGCAGGATAGAACAGTCAGATTAGAAATAAGAAAGAAGGCATGACTCCTGCCATTGTATGGTGCATTAGAAATTGCTGTTTTGTTTTGTTTTTTCAGTACAAAAACATATTTTTAAATAATTAAATTATCTTCTGTAAAACAAATGTCAGAGATAAACACCACATTGATTTTAAATATATATATACTCTTATCTTAGTTTAGAAAATGTGCTACAAAGACAACCCAAGTTCTGATAGTGCTGTAGCTCTTCCAACCAGGAATAATTTATTCAAGTAACTATACACAAAGGAAATTTATATTTGTTGTTTCTGATTTTGTTATCTGAGGACAAGTCCTAGCACACTTGAAATTAAATACAATTTCAAAAGTTAAAAGCTATATTTTCTTTAGCATGACATTATGGGCTGAATTGAAGCATGGCACCCTCAACTATTTTCTATGTTGAAGTCCTAACCCCCAGTTTCTCAGATGTGACTATATTTTAAGATAGAGCATTTAAATAAGCAATTAAGTGAATATGGGGTCCTTACAGTGAACCATGATCTAATATAACTAATGTCCCCCCAAAAGAGGACAGGCAGAGGGAAAAATCATGTGAAGACAGAACATGGAGAATATACTTCTTCAAGTCCTACATTGGGGTCAAAATATAATATGTAGATGCCCAACGAGGTCACCAATGACAAGATGAAACTGTGCCAGGGAGAGATGCAGGAGTGTTGGCCAACAACTGTCTTCACTGCAGGCCTGAGGTTACATGACAAGGGCTGAGACATTAACTTCAATCTGAAGCAAAACTCGGCCCCCAGCCATCACTGATAGCACGTCCCTCAATGTGTCCCAGGAGGAAAATCCTAAAAGGCTTAAAAGGAGCCTGTGTAATAAACCATCAGTAGATACACAATAAATGTCCCTCTGGGATCTAGAGATTAGGAGATAAAGCAATTTCCCCATGACATGCACACAAAACCTATTAAGATATTTTTATGGCAAAGTTTGACAGTTTCATATGGAAACATCCAATATGTCCACTTGCACATATAATAGCAAAATGTGATTTTCCAAAGGCAGCAGGTCATAAATGTCACAGAAGATCTTTAATGTAGAGAGGAAGAAGGTACATTTTCAAATTGTGGTGGTCAAAAAGGCTTCATGAGAGAAATGGAGTTTTAATAAATCCTTGAACAACAAATTTAATCTATTTATACTTAGGAAGGGGAAAAGCATTTCAAGTATGGAAAACCAATGTGAGCAAAAAATGCAATGATAAACATTGAGAATACCTTGTACCATTTTTCTAAGCAGCCATGCAGAATTTCTACAAGACATAAATACATAAGAGTGGCTGTGTGAATATTGCCAGTATTTGAGATATGAAAGTCTTCTATTCGAAGTAATACATAAATAGTCTGTTAAAATTGTGTTTTTGACTGACACTGAAATTCACAGAAAGCAGAAGTATAAGGTAGAGTGTATTGAAATAAATTCACCTGGACTCTGCTGACTCCCATAATTATGAGAATTTATAGTCATCCCACCTTATCTGGGGGGGATGCATTTCAATACCCCAAGTGGATGCCTGAAACCATGATAATATTGAGGCCTATATGTACTATGTATTTTTTCTGTATGTACACATCTATAATAAAGTTTATAAGTTAGGCACAGTAAGAGATTAATAATAATAATAGTAAAATAGAACAATTATAACAATATACTATAATAAAAGTTATGTGACTATTGTCTCTCTTTCTCTCTCTAAAATAAGATATTGTACTGTAGTCATCTTTCTTCCTGTGGTGATGTAAGATGATACAATGCCTAAAAATGAGATGTAGTGAGGTGAACGACATAGGCATTATGATATATCATTAGGCTACTGTAAGGGTTATTTGAACATAAACACAGCAATACCACAACAGTGATCTGATATTCAAGGTAGTTAGTAAGTGACTAATGAGTAGATAGTACAAACAGCATGGATACATTGGATGTAGGGGTGATTCAAAACTTGGGCAGGACAGAGCAGGATGGTGTGAGATTTTATCACTTTATGTGGAATGGTACTCAATTAAAAATTTATAAATTGTTTGTTTCTGAAAATTTTAACTTCCTATTTTTGGACTGTGGTAGGCCATGGGTAAATGAAGCCTCAGAAGTGAAATTGCAGATCAAGGAGGACTACTTTATATAAATGTGTCCAATCATCACATTGTGCACTTTTAACTTACACAATGTTATCTGCCAATTATATCTCAATAAGATGGGGAGAATAAAAAGCTCCAGTTATCCACTGTCCTAGCTGAACCCAGTGGAGTATATGGCTTCTGTTGTTTGCCTGAATGAGACAGTACAACCCAGTAATATATCAGAGTTAATACCCATTAATCAGGCCTGACCCATGAGGTACAGGAGAAAGGAAGAAGCCACTAGATAAATATGTCCCTCACACCAAAGGAGTATTTCAAAGCATAGTTCTTTTTTTAAATACTATTTTTTTTCAGATTTGTTTTATTGTTCGAGGGAAGGTGAGGAAGAGAGAGGGAGAGAGCAAGAGAGAGAGAAAGAGAGAAGGGAAGAAGGCTCAGAGCAATCTCCATAGTTGTACATCATTAGTTGTGATGTAGTTTTATTTCACACAAGTGAATGTGGGGCCACATGGGGTGAGAACCGACTGGGAGCCTCCTGTACAGGAGGTGAGAACCTTTGCTTCTAAGCAATCCCAGTGGTCACCAGTTGTACTGCAGTTCAGCATATGGGTTTGCCTGGGCTGGGGCTGGGAATTCAACTCTAGACCTTGTGATTGCAAGGCGAGTGCTCAACTGCTGAGCTATCCCAACATCCCCAAAGCATAGTTTATGTATAAGTCCTATCTAGAAGGTATATTATACACCCAAATCAGCAGTTACATTTAATAATGAAGCAGTGGCTACTTTGGTGTGATAGCTTCCTAGGCCTGCTGTAACACAAATTGAGTGGCTTAAAAACAACAGAAATGTGTTCTCTAATGATTTTGGATGCCAGAAGTCCAATATCAAGTTGCTGACAGGGTTGAACTACTTCTGAAGGCTTTATGGCATGATGAATAAAAAGACTTACTATATGTATGAAACTTTCTTTTACGTGAACTTAATATTAACCACTCAAAAAAAAAACAAACACACACACACACACACAAAATCCAGATTGAGACACATAACATAAAAAAAAAAGAAACAGAGGAAAAATATCATAGAATACCACCAAACTAAAATAACAGACAGAGCACAAAGCCAAAAAAACAATGGAGACATCAAACTACAAGAAAACAAAGGTTTGTTTTCTGAACTCACCAACAAAAAGGCACAAAATCACAGATTGAATCAAAAAACAAAACCCAACCATATTGTGTGTTCAAGGGGCACAGCTTAGATGCCAGGACAAATACAGATTTAAAGTGATAGGGTGGAAACATGATACTTCAAGCAAATGATATTCAGAGAAAAGTGGGTGTAGCCACACTTATAACTGACAAAATAAACTGCAAGATAAAAAAGGTAGCAAGAGACAATGATGGATATTTCATAACGGCAAAGGGGACAATACAAGAAGATGTGACACATTAATATATATGCTTCCAATCAGCGAGTACTAAAATATATAAAGCAACTATTAACAGAACTAAAGGGGGAAACTACAAAAACACAATTTTAATAGGTGACCTAAATATGTCACTGATAGCTATGGATAAATCATTCAAACAGAATATGAATAAGGAAATATTAACTGTAACCTATTTCCCATTTAAAAAAAAAAAAGGTGCAGCTCACTGAAATGTTCATTTAATTTTACATACACTCTCTTTGATGCTGAAGCAAATTTGACTGGTTTTCCATGTGAAAATAAAATATAAAAACTGTTAATTGGAGTTATTTCTTACTCTGTCTCTCTCTCTTTTTTTTTTTTTTTGTCAGAGATAGAGACAGACAGAGAGAGACAGAGAGAAGGGGAAGGACCCAAAGCAGTCTCCATAGTTGACATTAGTCTTCCATATAGTTTCACTCCACAGGTGGGCTTGGGGGCTGCTCAAGGCAGGAACTGGGCCAGATGCCATCCACATAGGCCCCGGCAAGAACTGAACTGGGGGCACACCCCAGCTCAGTGTATGGGTCCACATGGGCCCGGCCTGGGATTCAATCCTCAGGCCTCGGGGCTGCAAAGTGAGCACTTAACCCACTGAGCCATCCCAGCTTCCCCTGGAGTTATTTCTAAATAAAACTCATCTCTAATCCTAATATAACAGAATTATATATTTAATAATTTTTTTTCATGTATAAGAACGCTATGTTTTCTTGGATTTGACATTTTTAGCAATCAAAAATTACTATATTTTATAAATGGCAATACCACTAATAAAAACAGAATGCTATAAATAGAATGATGTCATTTGTTTCCAAACATGATTTATATACTTGAGCAATGTGAAACAATAATAAAAGTGAGATATTTCATGTTAAACTTTGCGAGTGAGGTTAGAACTATAATTCATGAGTTATCTTGGTGTAAATAAACACTATAGTCACAAGCAACACCAGAGACTATTCTCAGGGCAAACATGAAATGGGTTAAATGACACATTAGACCAAATAGACATAATTGACATTTATAGAGCCTTTCATCCCAGAACATCAGACCACCATTCTGTCCTAGTGCACATGGAGCACTCTCAAAGATAAACTAAATGTTTGGACATAAAACAAGCCTCAACAAACATATAAAGTTTGAAAAAAAAGTTATTTTCTAACCACAATGCTTTGAAATCAGAGATCAACTGCAAAATGGAAGCAGGAAAAACAACAAATATATGGAGATTAAATATACTTCTAAAGAATGACTGGTTCAAATAAATAAAAGGAGAGATCACACAGAATAAAATTAGAATAAATACAACATATCCAAATTATTGGGATACTGTGAAAGCAGTAAGAAGGAAATTTATACCATTACAGGCCTATTTGAAGCAACAAGAAAAATTCCAAATGAACAACCTAACATCACATCTTAAGGAACTAGAAATAGAAGAACAAATGAAACCCAAGGTCAGCAGAAGGAAGGGAATAATAAAAAGTAGAGAAGAATTAAGTTATATAGAAAACAAAGGACAATAGAAAAAAAAAATGAATGCAACACAGAGCTGATTCTTTGAAAGGTTAATAAAACTGATAGACCCCTGGATAGACCCAAAGAGAAAAGACACAAATAACCAAAATAAAAAATAAAAAAGGAGAAGTTTCTATAAATGCAACAGAAATACAAAGAATCATACAAGAATTCTATGAAGAACTATATGCCACTTAATTCAATAACCTAGAAAGAAAAAAGGACAAGTTCTTAGAAATATATAACCTTTGTAGATTTAATTATGAAGAACTGGAAAATCTAAATAGACTGATCAACAGTAAGGAAATTGAAACAATCATCTAAAATCTCCCCAAAAGTAAAAGTCCAGGACCAGATGCCCTTACAAGTGAATCTATCAAACATTCGAAAAGAATTTAAGGGAAAGCTGGGATGGCTCACGGGGTTGAGTGCTCACTTTGAAGCCCCGGGGACCGAGGATCGAATCCTGGTCCTGGCCCAAGCAGACCCATACGCTGAACTGGGGTGTGCCCCCAGTTCAGTTCTTGCCGGGGCCTATGTGGGAGGCTCCTGGCCCAGTTCCTGCCCTGCGCAGCCCCGTGCCCACCTGTGGAGTGAAACTATATGGAAAACTAATGTCAACTATGGAGACTGCTCTAGGCACTCCCCCTTCTCTCTGTCTGTCAAAAATCAATAAAATAAATCTCTAAAATAAATAAATAAATAAAATAATTTAATATCTTTTCTCCTCCAAAAAAACTGAAGAAGAAGCAATATTTCCTAACTAATTTTATGAGGACAACATTACCCTGATACCAAAACCTGGTAAAGACAACACAAAAAATGAAAACTACAGATCAATGTCTCTGATGGATACTGAGGCAAAAATTCTAAATAAAATACTAGCAAATTGAACACAATAATACATTTTTAAAAATTGGGTTGCTTTTCCCCTACAGCCACTCTAGCACTTTTTATTCCATGTCTTTTTTATTATAGCCATTGTAACAGATGTGAGGTGGTATCTTATTGTGGTTTTAATTTGCATTTTCCTAATTGCTAGTGAGCATTTTTTCATATATCTGTTACTGTTTTTATACACTGCTAGTGGGAATGTAAATTGGTAAAACCACTATGGAAGACAGTATGGAGATTCCTAAAAAATTAGGAATAATAATTGCCATATGACCTAGCATGTCCTCTTCTAGGTATCTACCCCCCAAAACTTGAAAACCTTAATTTGCAAAGGTATATGTACCTCATTGTTCATTGCAGCACTGATCATAGTGGCCAGGTCATGAAAACAACCAAAGTGTTCTTTCACAGATGACTGGATAAAGAAGTTATTGTACATTTATACAGTGGAATACTACTCAGTGATAAGAAAAGAAATAGGGCCATTTGTGACAATATGGGTCGACCTTGAGATCATCATATTAAGTGAAATAGATCAGATTGAAAAAATCAAGAAACATATGATCTCACTTATAGACAGAATAAAAACCTGAAAGTAACAAAGAAACAAAATTTCATCACCACAGTGAATAGTTTAGTGGTTACCAGAGGGTAAAGAGAGAGGGAGGGGGGAGAAGAGGGAGGGGGCATCAAATATAGGGAGATAGAAAGAAATGAGCCTGGGTGCTAAGCATATAATGCAATACATAGATGATGTAATGTAGAATTGTACACCTGGAACCTATGTGATTTTTACCAACCAATGTCACCCCAATAGATTTAACAATTAAAAAATAAAATAAAAAAAATTATACATCATGATCAAGTGGGGTTCATTCCAGGAGCACAAGAATTGTTCAACAAATGCAAATTGATCAGTGTGATAAAGGATAAAAATCATGATCATATTAATAAATGCAGAAAATGCATTTGAAAAGATACAACAACTGTTTATAATTAAAACACATAATAAAATGGATAGAGGAAAAAAGTACCTCAATGTAATAAAGCCCATAGTTGACAAATCCTCAGCTAATATCACATGTAATGGTGAAAAACTGAAAACTTTCCCTCTATGATCAGGAATAAGAGAAGGATGCCCCTTCTCACTGTTATTGGACATTATATTGGAAGTCCTAGCCAGAGCAATCAGTCAAGAGAAAGAAATAAATGGCATCCAAATTGAGAATGAAGTAGTCAAATTTCACTTTTTTTTTTTTTTGCAGATGACATAATTCTTTATATAAAAAACCCTAAAGACTCCAACAAAAAATTACTAGAATCAATAAATAAATGCAGTAAAGTGACAAGTTACAAAATCAATGTACAAAATATCCATTGCATTCCTATATACTAACAATGGAATTTCAGGGGAAAAAGAAAGGAACCTTTTTTTTTTTTTTCCATAGGAACCTTTTTTTTTTTTTACATGTAGGGAAGATATCACTCCTGTTGTGAATGTATGACTTGGAGGGGTTAGAAGACATTTAAACCAAGGCCGTTTTGCAATATCACTCTCACACTAAAACAAGAGAGTGCCCTTCCCTGGATCCTAAACTCCAGAGCGTTGCTTTAGTTTCCCTCTGGCCATGCCTCTTCCCATAGAACAAGGAATCCAAGAAATTCAAGGATGTGACATTTCATGCTCCACTTTGCATTGGGAAATCAGATAGCCACTATTCCTAGTCCAAATGAGCTTGATGCTGCTTCTAGAACCTACTTGAGCCTTCTACCCTAGGTGTGAGTTTGGACACATGACAGTGTATGTACCTCAGGACTTTACAAGGATCTTAGAGTTTGGATGCTCAAGCTACATTATCTATATTCATGTAAAAGAGATCTTTGATACAAAACAGAGCTGGCAGAAGAAAAGTTAGTTGTCCACAGGCCAATGCATGGCAGTCAGATTTTCTCTTGTGACCACTTTGAATGCAGAACTTTAAGGGGTTCAAATATTCTAAATATAAATGTGGTCTTTAAGAATGTTATGAAAGAATATTTATTAAAATTGGAGGATAAGCAGTACCTTAGCTTGATAAGAGTCAGATATTGTAACAAATATTAGGGTATATAGATAGGACTTCAATTATACTTTTACCTTGGACTTACCTAACTTCAGAAAACATACATTCTGGTCCTTAAACTGAATTGCTTCTTTAAATCTAAAGGTAAAGGTGTGTTGATGAAAATGACCAAGCACTGAATTTACCATTCCTATATTGAAGAGAAGAAACATCCTCCCCTTCACTGCATTTTATTTATCTATTATTAGAGAAATCTATTTAAAGTACATATACAGAGTAAATTATAGAATGAAGGGGGTTATTTTATAGGCCAAGAATAAAAATCTGGGGATGCCAGGATAGCTCAACAAGTTGAGTGCTTGCCTTGCATCCACGAGGTCTGGGGATTAAGTCCCGGCCTTCGCCCGTGCAAACCCATAAGCTGAACTGTGGTGAAACTTGTGATCTCTGGGGTGGCTTGACAGCAGAGGTTCTCACCCGCCATAGGTGAGGCCTCTGGTTTAGTTCCCATCCCACATGGCCCCACACCCACCTGTGTAGAATAAAACGGTGTCACAACTGATGATGTACAACTACGGAGACTGCTCTGGACCCTCCTTCCTTCTCTCTGTCTCTCTCTGTCTCTCTTTCACCTTCTCTCAAACAATAAAATAAATCTTAAAAAAAAAGACTGAAGAGCCAAGGACAGTATGTAAGGAAGCATGAGGGAATCATTTTGTGAACTGGTCAGAGGTACTTTTGAGACTAGTGTCCTGAAAAGATTGACTATATTCTGCTACCAGTACTTTTCCCAGCTAATTATTGATGGCAAAAAGAACAAAAAAACTCAGTGACTTCCATTTACTAGACTGTCTTCAAAGTAGTATTTCTCACATTTTACAACCTTGCTTATGAATTTCTGTTTCTGTATTTTAATGGAAAATTTCAAAACCTTATTATCATGTCCAAAATCCATCTTGTTCAAAGCCTTGCAATTTAAAAATTAGTACATGGTTGACCTGAAAAATGCTTCTAATTTCCAAAAAATACACAACTTCAAAAAATCAATACTGTATTAGTTTTGTGGTTAGCAAGAATTTATGAAAAATTGAAAACAAAGGTAATAATGGCAGCCAGAGAGAATAAGAAAGGAAAGACATTTATACAAGGGCAAGCTTTCCTGGTAAATAGATAACTCCCAACCAAGAAAGAATAATATTTTCATTAAACGTTAATATAAGTTTATTTTGAAAAATGTTCTCTGAAAGCCCTGGTCATACATGAAGAGAAACCCAGTAGTCAAATCCTGTAGAGGGAAGTTATATGCTTTTCACAGGGGTAGGATTGGGTGAGTAATAATATAAAAAATACTCATAATTTTTTTGTATTCCATTAAAAAGTCTATCTGATCATTTTTAATAGCTTTCCTATTATGAGATTGTGATTTTATGAAGGTAAAATAGAAATACTCATTAACATCTAGCTTTTTAAAAAATTTTCACAATTCTGTAGGGGAGGTCAAACTGGAATGTTTAATTAGATTTTAGCTTTTTCTGTCTCTTAAGTCACCTCTTCCGCATGCTGCTAATACACTGTCCCACCTATTTCACTATCAAATTAATACCTATTGTAATAATGTGGAAGTATACTTTTTCTTTTAAGTCTCAGTCTTTGTATCAAGGAGACATTGTATGTCTTTTTGTATTGTGTACAGATGCATACATTTCATAGTTCATCCTCTGAAAACAACTCTATATTTTTAATAGCAAATAACCATAAGTGTTTCTTGGTATTTAATATTCAAAACAAAAATAAAAAAGAAACATAATTAACAAATACACATCTGGTCAACAACAAACATCTATAGGAGAAAGGAGAAAATGCAATCCATCCTTTAGATGGCATGTTCATGTTGTCACCAGAATCTGAAAGCTTAAACAAATGTAGGATGATATGCATTTTATGTTGTATATTATAAAAATATTGACCAAGGTGAAGAAGAAACTAAACATATGGTGTAGATAGTAAAATACATTTTGTTTCCCAAATGACATATACAAAAACAGATGGTGGTAGAAATGTGGCTTACTCAAAAATTCCGGGTCTCTGAAAGCATTCCTATTTGAATTTTATTATGCTTAACCATTTGACAAGTAAAAATTGTATAAAGTGTACATATTTGGGGTATCTTTGTATTACCCTGAATCAATCCATTTGGGAACTAACTAATGTCCTTTCCAGCAATGCTAAACTGCTGGTGGATAAATGATACTCAAAGAGTAATTGAAAATCTTTGTGATCATTAAACAAAATAATTGTTTATACTAATGTATAATTTTATACCTGGGAAGGACATAAGTACAGGTGGATGCCTAAAGTCAGAAAGTCTGCTAGTATTGATGGGCAGGAAAAAATAGTTTATAACACTATGACTATATCTTTTTTCCTTGTTCTTTGTCAGTGTCTCATTGCAACAAATTTTGAACACACAGGAGTGGGGGGAGAGATTTGCTAATTCTTACTTTTAATTGGTAAATTAAATGAGTAAGGATAAATTCAGATGTGCTTAAAAGAGTTTTACTAAGAAGCAAAATACAAACAATTACCATTTTGAAGTAGCGCCATACTTACATTAACCACATCCAGCAATGCTATGTGCATTGACTTCTGGATTCCAACTACAGTGAAGTAGGACACAGTCCTTGCCTTTGGGTTCACAGTTTATATATTTTTAAGTAATCACTTAATTATTTAAACAAAATTTAGACATTAACGTCTCCCAAAATCATGGACCTACTGTTTCATAGACAAATCATGAACCCACTGTTTCATAGGCAAATTTCTGCTTGTGGGTTGAAGAATAATGTCTGATCTGAGTCAATTGAGATATAAATAACGTTATGTATTTTATATAAAAAATATTTTGACATTGTGCAATATATATATCAGTTTTACACATTATATATTATTGTGCTCATTAATGTAAAATATTATCATGGTTGTTTACATTAATCTTTCACTGATGGGATCAAAAGCCACTTTGGAAACAGTTTAATACAGAAGTGAATCACAGTTAATGTTCAAACTTTTTTTTTTCCCCCTTATTTTGCCCTCAGGCATCCTCAAGTCTAGATTTGGGTCCTTGTTTATAAACTTGAGAATTGAAATGATTTTTAATGTCTTGTCATTAAATTTATTATTAATAAGAGCAAACACAAATACATAAATGTTTACTATGTGCCAGAAACTACTCTAGGCACTTTACATATATATTACTCATTTAATCTTTATAACAACATCATGAGACAGTGTTATCATTCTTTATTTTTACAGGTAAGATATGTTCTAATCTAGGATAATCAATTCTTTCATCCTTACCGGTATTTTAATTAATGTATTTCTTTGAAAAATATGTTTGAGAGACTATTCTATGACAGGCAGGGCACGGGGTACTTAAGGCACAACAAATACATACCTTGTCTATCTACACAGAGTATAATCTCAGGAGAGAGGAAATTAAACTCAGAGCCACAGGACAATAAGTGTTACTTAGATGTGAGCAGAAAATGTATTAGAATCACTACATGGGTCATCTGAAGCTGACCCAGGAGGATTTGGAAAATGTTAAGCTAAACCTGAAGAACCAAGGAGTTAGAGGAATAAGCAAATGTGAGAGACATATGCATGTGCTGGGAGGTGGAGTGGCCATTTTAAGCAGAGGGGAAAATATACCCAGAGACAGCTTCAATTATTTTTAAACAAATTTTGACTCACTGCAAATTATAATTCTGATAAAATTTTAATTGCAAATTTGGTGGAGAGTAGGGTGGTTACCAAACTACCTAGAAAGCCTAGATAATTACCTTGCAGCTAAGTCTCAGAAAGGCTTTCTTATCCAGTTCATTATTACTTATCCAGTTCATTATGAATTCCATGATGTGATGAAAAAAAGCATTTCTACATTAAGACACAGTAAATGTTAAGATGATTGGCTTGGTAAGTGAGCATGTGCTCAAGAAATAGAATTCTCAGGGAAAGAGGGAGCATAGGAGGGTTCCTTCTCATAAACGTTGAGAATTAAAACACATTTAGGGGGAAGCCGGGATGGCTCAGTGGGTTAAGCGCTCACTTTGCAGCGCTGGGGATCAGGGATCGAATCCCGGCCCTGGCCTGTACAGACCCACATGCTGAACTGGGGAGTGCCCCCAGTTCAGTTCTCTCTCTGTCTCTGTCTCTGTCTCTGTCTCTCTCTCTCTCTCTGTCAAAAACAATAATAAATAAATAAATAAACTAAACCTTTAAAAAAAAACAAACATGTTTTTCTGAATATAGGGATTCATTCACACAGGTGATGAAAGTTTATATTCCTAAAGATTCTCTTTGATAATAACTTACCTTCTCCAATTTCCAAATGTTTTAGGGTCTAACTTGTTCTAATATTGTCTCTTTTCCTATCTCTTACTACTAAAAATCTTCAGATATGCTGCCACAGTTTAACAGAACGGGTGTTTGAATAGTAATTTACATGAATTTTTTCTATTACTCTATGACCAGAAATTTTTTCCACGTTTAGTACAAAGAGGCCAATAGCCCACAAGTGTAGGAGCACAACTTTCTGTCTGCAGGCCTTACCTCGCTGATTCTGGTAGAGTGATATTAACGTTGCAGACATATCAGGAAACCACCCCCAAAGCTCCTGGTAGTCCCTGCTCTAGGTTTCCCACGACTGGTGTCAGATCTAGTCCACAGTACAATTTAGCTGGTTGAGACATGAATAAGGCATTGATTTCTTCCACTCCCTACTGCAAAAAACATATTCCAAAGTTATCTAAGGATCCCTGAAGCCTCGTACTAATCATGGGGACAGAGGTAGCCTCCTGTCCCTCTTGCCCATTGGGAATGTAAAGTATAGTCTCAGCTCTCTCTAAAGAAACTTCTTCATCAACATGCCTCTCTGCTTTCTTCAATTTCTCATATTATAGAAGTGAGTAAAGGCATTCAATTGTAATGAAGTAGGTTCCTCTTTGTGCCCTTTGTAAAGAATGTAGGGAATTTTCTTTGTGATCAGAGTTGCCTAGACTGACTAATTCTGGCAGGGCATACTAATCCTAGCACAGCCTAACTCTAGAAACCACTAGCAAAGCTCTTTGTCATCCCTTCTCTGTCTCACATTTATTTTTGTATGCTGATATGTATTGCCTTGGTGACATCATTAAAACTAAGGCTAGACAATTCTCATCTAGAAATCTTACTGTATAACAGTTTAAAATTCAATAGAAATTTCTTTAGAATTCCCCTTTAGTATGTATTTCTCAGAAGTGGTTGGATTGCTAAAAAAAAAAAAAAAAAAAGTTACCTAGGGAAAATTATTTTTAAATTCTCTATAAATCAGCACTGAGTTCTAGACCATTTATCTTCGTACCAGCAAGGATAAAAGAAATACCAAATGCAATTGTTTCCAGTTGCTGGGGTCCAGGGCAGGCTGCCCCAAGATAGCCCACAGTGACATGTAGATTATTTTGAACTAAAATCACTTGAGTAGCATCAGGAGCTGGGAGAACTCTCTGACTCTCCTCTGTCCCCCCTAAAAGCCAGAAATGAATCTCCATGCTCTCCCCACTCCTGAGGAGCTGAGAGACATACTTGTCACAAAAGTTGTGACATTCAGAGTCAAAACTGTTTAAACGCCTCTACTACCCATGCTCTAACTTGCTTAGATTCCTCACTAACACCCAAGTCTTACTTAGATTCCATTTAATAAGCACTCTTTCTTTGTTGTATCCATTTCTCACAAACTTATTGTTTCTTTGTCTAAAAGGTATAAAAAGTTGCCTAGTTTGATATTTCTTTGAGCCTCATTTTATGATTTGAGTACCATGTTATGATTGTTCAATGTGCACATATTAATTTTCTTTCTCCCATGTCATTTTTTATTAAAAATTAAAGAGGGGTAGTAGGGGGAAATTATCCCCCATCCCAGACTTATTCAACTGAATAGGAAATTCATAAATGAGAACCAGAGAATCATAGACTAATTAGAAAACAAAAACAAACAAACAAAAAAACCTTGAAAGTCAAGTGTCCCTTTGTGATAACTTTGCTCAAGATAACCCTATAATAATTGCTATTGAAGAGTTATCTATTCTATTCAATGTAACTCTAAGTTACGTAGCACTAGTATTAAAATGTTTAGACAGGAAAACTATAGCCAATTTAATATAGTTACAAACAAAATATAATATGTCAGGGATGCCGGGTTGAGCACTTGGCTTGCAGCCCTGGGGTCCAAGGATCCAATCCCAGCTCTAGCCTGTGCAGACCCATATGCTAAACTGCGGTGTGTTTCCCATGTGAAAGGCCTCCAGTTTGGTTCTTGCTGGGGTGAGCTTCCCATGTGAGAGGCCCCCAGTCAGCCCCCAGCTCGCCTGGGTGTGCCTCCCAGGTGAGCTGGCCTCCCAGCCTGGTTCCCACCCTGCATGCCCTCCCACCCTCCCACCTGTGTGGAATGAAACTAGGCTGAAAACTGATGACATACAACTATGGAGACTGCTTTGGGCCCTCCCCCTTCTCTTTGTCTCTCTCTATCTCTGTTTCTCTCTCTGTCAAAACAATAAAATAAATCTTTAAATATATAAATATATATACATATATATATATATGTATATGTGTGTGTGTGTATGTGTGTGTGTGTGTGTCAATATTTTTATGGAAGTTCTAACATGAAACCAATCTGAAAACTTGCGTTCTCTTTATATAATTTCACAATCTTTTATTTGAAAACCTTAGAGTGAGATAGTTTTGAATTCAGATTTCCTGATTTACAAGGTTTCAAGATGGGGCGTATACTATATATTATATAACATTCCAGAGAAGTCTGGGGTGTTACCTATAATTAAGCACATAAATATTAGTGCAACAAAAGTTATGAATAGTCATAAGTGGGATAAAACTTATAAATAGTTTCATGCAACTTTGTTTCAGGGCTGTCCATAAAATGAGTTTGAAAATCTTTGATTTTCAGACTTGCAGATTCGGAGTTGTGAATGGGTACCATTTTTGGACAGGATACAGTTATTATTACTCTATCAGAGCTGGCGAGGCAAAGCCTACAATCAGAAAGCCAGTGCTCCTAAACTTGTGGACTATATGCTTTTTTGTGCAGAGCTAGCTGCTCATAAAATAGGGCAAATTCCTGACTTCAATAAACCTTTACTGGTTGGAGAATGTGGAGGAGTTAGGACTTATTACTGGGCAACAAAACAGTCTATAACAAGGTTCTAGAATTTCTTTTAGGAGGTTTATGAGTGAAAAGCTTTGGAGTTAATGAAGGTGATCTTTGGGATTTATGAAAATCCTCATATAGATTAATTTTATGTTAAATAACCAACTTAATGTTTTTGAAGTCTTTTCTAATTAATATAAATGTTCATTGCATGAATGAATATATAAACTAGTGAGTATTATTTGGGACAGTTGATCATCAAATAATCTGTGAATGTAGAAGGCTGGGGACAGAAAAGACCTAATTCTAAAAACCAATACAGAGCCATAAAATCTTCATGAAATGAAATTTTCTTGGCTTCACCATTGAGGCTATTAATAAGACTGCCATGGCTTTAGCTTAATTTTGACAAGAACTAGCTAGTGCTAAATTTAGTCACCGACCCATGGAAACTGTAAATTGTGTTTGGAGATGCAGTATCTAATATGTGGTTTAATGTAATAGATTTATTGGAAACCAAGATTCTATGTTACCAGAAATTTTTCTGTAAAATTTTTTACATTTAAATCTCATGTTGTATAATTCATTTATTATTTTAAGGATTTTGAGAAAAAACTTCACTTATTTTTTAATCTTGCCAAAGGAAGGGATTCTATCACATTTTTAGGACATTCAAGCAATTTTAAATGGAGACTCCTATAACAATTGATACATGAAAAATGCATTTGGAGAGCCAGGAAAGGATTTTTAGAATAGCAGACATCATTAATCAACACGATATCTTTCTTTTCTTTTTTGAATAACTTACAATGTTTCTCATTTTAAATCATAGCTGAAATTTATCTTTGGCCAATTTAATGTTTTTCAAAATAAGTTTGATGACAGAACCCCCCAAAATTCAAGGTTGTCTAGTGGCATTAACTCAGTCTTGTAAAAATTTTATATATGCCTAAACAAATAATGTTCTAAATATTAAACAAAAATCAGACTTTTCTATTTCTATTCAATATGCATCTCTTTTTTCTCCCTTACTAGAATGTCTTAGTAGAAATACTGGCATTTATCCTCTTTATGTTGTTAATGGGCATTCAGTCTATAATTAAATTTAGCATATTATTTTACTTGTTCTAAGTATCTTAAAGTGAAATTACACTTGCAATTTTTATTTTACTTTTATTACTTTTTGAGAATTTGTTAATGTGTTAGACTGTTGCAAACAAAATTTTTATAGTAGTTAATAAAACAGGAATTTTATTGACATATCCATTTTTTTAATGTCAAGAAGTTGTTTTTTATTAGGCTATTATGCTATATTATTATTTTTCTTCTCATTGTAATAGAAACTTACTTTCATAATAGGATGCAATAAAAATGAAATCATTCCTAATTCTGTTCAGCTACTTTAATATTTTGAAGTATTATACATGTGCACATAATCATCATATTTATAATTTCTTATACAAAATTGGGGAGATTGGTGTTCTTCAGCACCCCTGCCACATCTCATTTAGATGCTTCTCTGTCCCTTCAAATGGAGTTTTTTGCATTTTGATATGCCTTGTAATTTTTTCTTGATAGCCGGACATAATGTATTGGGTAAGAGAAACTGCTGCAGCTTGTCTCATCCTGGCTGTAAAAATGTAGAAAGAGAAAAATGACTTAAAAATAAAACTATTAGTCAAAAGGGAATCACAATTTAAAAATGTGGAAAATCTTGTCCTAACTATCCTGCAAAATAAATAAATAAATAAATAAATAAATAAATAAAAATGACAAAACATATTCGGAAGAGAATTCTAAGAGTGTGGCTAAACATTTCTTTTATAAGATAATGTGGGTGCAAACTACAGACTTTATCAGCCAGTTCAGCAGGAAAACAGCCAATTTGAACTGAAGGGGAAGAGGGTAGAGAATAATTTTAAAAGAAGTTTGGATGGGGCCATAAAGCTATTTAATCACAAACTGCAATCTTCTTCAAGACAAGAGAAGAAAGATTCCTAAAGTGATTCGGTGATTATCAGGGCTGCCTCCTTAGTTTCAAAAGCCAGGGCCATTGCCTGCATTTTAACAGGCCAGATTACTCCAGTCCAGAGACTTGGGGCAGGACTCCTGCCCAGCATAGCCATGGGATGTGGCTACTTCCACCTAGATTTTGAAGGATGGAGCCACCTGAAGCTGTGGGCATGCCACCAGTCAGAGAGTTCAGGGAAGGGCAATGCCTAGGGGAACCATGGGCAAGGGTCGCTCCAGAGACCCAAGAGCAGTAAAGACACTGGTGTGGATTCCACCCCGAGTGAGCTGCAGACACATAACCTCAACACATGGGAACTGCCATGTGCTACACTCAGCAAAGCCGTGGGGCAGGATGCCCTAGTGTGTCTGAAAGATGAGACCACCTTCCCAAATGGGTTGGTAGGCAGATCATTGAGTTAAAGAAGGTTATTCTCAAGCTGTAGGACTTAACAAGTTGTTTGCCTTGTTAACAAGGCAAAACTTGTCACTACTTGCCTCCACTGTTTTTTCTTTTTCCTTTTAAAACAGGATAATCTGTCCTCTACTTGTCCTACCATTGTGTTTGAGAAACACATAACTTGTTTGATTTCACTGATTAACAGCTGGAGAGAAATTTGTCTCAGGATTAATTATACCTCGAGTCTCGCCCATATCTGATTTATATGATATTTAGATGACACTTTGGACTTTAGACATTTGGGTGGATGCTGGAACAAGTTAAGAATTTTGGAGTCACCAGAATAGAATAAACGTATTTTGCACATTGAAATCCTAATGTCCAATGTGATGATATTAGGAGGTGGGGGCCTTTGGGAGGTGACTAAGTGCGTAATGGCTTTAAAAAAGAGACCTAAAAGAGCTCTCTTGCCCCTTCCACTATGTGAAGACACATGAGAAGTCCGTGATCCAGAAAAGAGCCCTCACCCATCCATGCTGGCACCTTGACCTTGGACTTCCAGACTCAACCACTGGAAACATATTTCTATTGTTTAAAATCTACCTATTCTGTGGTACTTTGTATAGAAGCTTGAACTAAGACTAGCTCCATCTCTTTTCCCTATCGACCTAAGAACTTATGTTGGGGAAGCCGGGATGGCTCAGTGGGTTAAGCGCTCATTTAGCAGCGCTGGGGACCAGGGATCAAGTCCCGGCCCCGGCCCGTGCGGAACCATATGCTGAACTGGGAGCTCCCCCAGTTCAGTTCTCTCTCTGTCTCTGTATCTCTCTCTCTCTCTCTCTCTCTCTGTCAAAATAAATAAATAAATAAAAATATATTTAAAAAAAAAAAGAACTTATGTTAGCGTTCTAGAGAGATGATGATATAGTGAAAAAATAAAAGACTAAAATTTAAGTAAAAATATAAAAGTATGAAGGAGTTCTGCCTTGGGGCCTGGAAAAGAATGAATATAGCACAATGTCGAGTTGGAGTAAGAGAGGGTTTTATTCCCTATATCAGCCAAAAAAGGGCAAAGGTGATATCTTAGAGTCACCTTTGACTCTAAGAATTGCATACTTTTCTGGGCTCTCTTGAAACAAAGACTTGAAACATAATCTAGGTTTCCCCAATCACATGTGTCATAATGTTTGAATTAGGAGCTCGTGACATAAAGGCCAAACACAATACAAAGTCTGTTCTGCAGAGTGACATTAGTGTCACAGGTACACCCAAGTTCCAGAGGCAATATTGATGATGTTGCTACATAAAATGGTGTGTGGGTGCTTTATCACAATAGAGTGATGCCCTCTCTGAAAATCATTCTAGTACTTGAAACATCGTTCTTGGTTGCACAGGCACTCAGCAAAAGTATAAGTTTAGATTATTTTAGGAAGTCTTTAAAAGTGACTAGGAAATAGATCAGAATTTATTTTTAGGTTAAGATTCCTCTTCTCTGTTTTAGAGAAGCTGATCCACCTCTTATTTAAAGTGTACTCTCAAACAAAATTTTTTTTGATGTTTATTTTATGATGAAACAGACACCAAATCAGATAATTGATGATTGTTTTAAAAGGAAAAAGCTAGGTTTTTACATGGCTCTACTCCCATGTCCTTTCAAATTTTTCATAGAATTAATTTCAGCATTGCAGTAGAACTGAGGTCCCTGTTTTTGTGGGGACTTTCAGCTGGGGCTGCCCTCTGGTCCTAGAAACCACCACAGTTTTCTGCCATGTGGCCCTCTCTATAGATAGTTCAACCACATGGCCATTTGCTTCTTCAAGGCCAACAGAAAAATCTTCCGTTCAAACTATGTGGAGTCATATTATGCAATGGAATTAAGGAAGTGACATCTCATCACCTTTCCCATATTCTATTTATTAGTATGTAAGTCATAGATACTGACCACATTCAAGGAGTGGGGAATACAAAGGCCAGGACTAACGATGGGGTGGAAGTGGGGAGAGGTGACTCGTTAGGGTTCAACTTAAAGTGTGTTTGCTTCCAAAGTGGTAGCCATGATTTTGCTTCTGTTTCCTTTCATCATCTTTGGGCCACAGTATAAGGCGGGACTGATCATAGCAGGCACAGTGTTAGACATACACATGGAGGAGATAAATCACACTGGTGTATTTTCTGCAAGCTACTGGATGGTGGCAAGTGAAGAAGAGCTATACATGTGGAAGGATGGTTCAAAGACAGATGTCAAGCCTGCTTTGCATGTGTCACTCAGCCCTGAGGAACCTGTGTGCACATGGTCCATGGTCATAAACATTAAAAAGAAGAAAGAAGACTTAGCTAGAAATTGTTCTAAGTGCACCACAGAAAATGCTGCTGACTTGCTGGGATACCTGCTAAAATGAAATACTTTAGGATAGATGTCTAAAACAGAATTTATCACAGTTATAAAAGTATCTATGCCCATAACAGTTGGTCATTGCCTATATGAACAAAGTAGCTTGATTTGAAATAATCCCCACAAAGTAGAAATTTCTTTGTGATTATCCATACTCTTTTTGTCATAACATCTGCTATAGTAAACCGTCTCAAACCTGAGTCACCAACTTTATTTCATCCTTATTAGGTGTATTTGAGAAATCTCAAACTATAACAGTCACAACAAAATATCAATTGAGTTTTTAGACAGATGATTATAGCAGTAGTAATAATATACAGAAAAAATATATTGAACATTTTATTTACCAGAATAGGTAAAATAACTAGTAACAATACTCACAATGTACCCTTAAAATGTTGACCTTTTGTATGCTAAATACTTTATGTCTCGTGTATTATATCTGATAGTTAATTACTAAAGTGAAACTTTATATAATCTTCTCAGGACTTTGTAAACATGAAGAAGTAAAACTGGTCTTCAAATCTAGGTTTGTCTGACAAACCAGTGTTTGCCACAATACCTGCTGTACTTTGGGCCAAAGAAAAATAGATGTTTTCTTATGAGGATATTAGGTATGAGGAAAAGGAAAAGGATGAAGGTTATAATGAAGAAACATTACAATCTTGTCCTATCATGGGCAAAGAAAGAACTGGACAAAGGGCTAAAAAATGTTTCCATAGCATGGGAAAGAACAGTAGAGGAATGTTGTGCTGAACAGTGGAAAAATGTAAACCATGGTTAAATTAAAAATTGTAGGAAGCCAGGATGGCTCAATGGGTTAAGTGCTCACTTTGCAGCCCTGGGGACTGAGGATCGAATCCTCGCCCGGCCTGTGTGGACCCATATGCTGAACTGGGGAGTGCCCCCAGTTCAGTTCTCACTGGGGTGAGACCCGGCCCAGTTCCTGCCCTGTGCAGCCCCGCTCCCACCTGTGGAATGAAACTATGTGGAAAAACCAATGATGTGCAACTATGGAGACTGTTCTGGGCCCTCCCCCTTCTCTCTGTCTCTATCTCTGTGTGTGTCTCTCTCTCTGTCAAAAACAATAAAAATAAATCTTAAAAAAAAACAATAATGTTTGTGCTTCTGAATCTTAGTATTGGCAAGATTAATAAAGCAGGTAATTATTACACACAATATTACAGATTTTTTAAAATCAAGTTAACTTATAAAAATATCTCAAAGAATATGTATTTATTCATTTAAATATATGTTTTTTAATATATTTTTATATTTAAGATAGTATATTATACTCTAGCCAATGAGATGTAGAGACAATTCCTGTTCTTAATTTGCTTAGTCTAATGAGTGGAACTGGAAAATGGGGCCATGTAAATAAGTAGTAAGAATGCAAATAATTACAGCTTCTTTACATCATTAGTTTCAGTGTCAGCATGGGGTTTAGTTGCTGTTGTCTTCTGGTTTGCTGGTATATACTCTATTTCAGCTTTTATTGGAATATGTGTGGGCTCTTTACAGATAATTAATTTCTTACCCACAACTGTAATATTACAAAGGGCTTTTTATAAGTTAACACTCTGGAAATACAGTACATGAGCTTTATGAGAACAAGGAATATAAACCACAATAATTTAAACAAATAGTTTAACGGAGTTCTTCTAGTAATTATGTATTTACCTAAAACAATTGGAGATCCACATGACAAATAGACACAGAACAAACATTTGAATAGGGCCTTGCTCAGTGGATTAAAGACACCATTAGTTCATTCTTCACAGGAACCGTAAGAAAAGCATCTGCTTTTGATTGAGACCTGGGTTCTAGCATCTCTCATGTTAAACTTGTGACCTTGAGATAGCTTCTTATATTTAAGGGCCCTAATCCTTTGTTTTAACAGTAGTCATATCAAATACTCTTAAGTTATTGTAAGGATTAATGGTGTAAACTAAAATATACTTTCAATATGTACATGTCATTAAAGCTTGGGAGAACACAGAAAATCCACTGTCACATCAAAGTTACAAGAAGCTGCCAAGTTTATTTACGCAGCTTCTTATTTTCTTTGCTTTGACTTGTGAATTGCTAGCAAACATGAAAAGACAGCTGCTTTCAGACCCTTCTCCCACCTATTCTCCATCCCCCACCATGTCTTGACAATACTTCAATTTAGCAAAGCATCAACTTCTGTTTTTGAAGCTTTTGCTGAAAAAATAACTTGAGGTTCTTTCATTAATCTTTTTTTTTTTTTTTAAGATTTATTTTATTGTTTTGACTGAGAGAGAGACAGACAGAGAAAGACAGAATGATGGAGCGCTACATAATCAGTTTTCCACATAGTTTTATTCCACTCAGGTGGGCAAGGGGCCCATGCAGGGAGGAAACCAGGCCAGGGCCTCTCGCTTAGGAGGCAATTCCCTGCAGGCATGCCCCGGGCAGGGGATGGGGGTTGGGGGGAGGGCTCCCACATGCGATGCTTCCTCCAGGTGGGAGCTGAACTGGGAGCCTCCCACATGGGAAACACGCCCAGCTCAACATGTGGGACTGCACCAGCGGGGGCCGGGACTTGATCCTCATTATCGCTCAACCCACTGAGCCATCCTGGCTTCCTCTTCTTTCAATAATTTCTTGCCCTTACTATGTAGGCATCTGTGGTTATTGAAAAAGCAAAATACATTCTTTTTTTCTGTGGAGGATTGACTAAAAGGCTCTTACGAGATTCCACTGCATGCACATGCCTAACCAGCTGAAAAAGGCAAAAACAAAAATTCATCGTGTGCCTGACCTTTGATCCTGCCATTCTCTGTCTATTCCTTTTCTCCAAGTAACATACTTAAAAAGACATCCTTGTCAATAAGAGATGTGATTGGAGAACGTTGTGTCCTCTGACTCTGGTCAATAATGGATGAGCGTTTTATATCCTTTGTTTCCTTCCAGAAAGCAAGCTCAGATTTTGAAAAAATCTTGGTATTTCTTCTGCATATAGAACAGTAGAATCGGGGAAAGCTGAGATGGCTCAGCGGGTTAAGCGCTCGCTTTGAAGCCCCGGGGACCAAGGATCGAATCCCAGCCCCGACCCATGCTGACCCATATGCTGAGCTGGGGTGTGCCCCCAGTTCAGTTCTTGCCCGGGCCTATGTGGAGGCTCCCGGACCAGTTCCTGCCCTGCACAGCCCTGTGCCCACCTGTGGAGTGAAACTATATGGAAAACTAATGCTGTCAACTATGGAGACTGCTCTGGGCTCTCCCCCTTCTCTCTGTCTCTCTCTGTCTCTGTTTCTCTCTGTCAAAACTCAATAAAATAAAACTTTAAAAACAAAACAAAACAAACAAACAAACAAAAAAAACAGTAGAATCCAGGTCGCAGATGATCTCCATCTTGTCTAATATCTTTATTTTAGATATGTAATGTGCTACGTAAAACTCAAGGAACCTAAGCAATCATCCTAATATAAAAAAGCTAGTAAAAATACCGTAAGCTATCTTATTTTTGAGTCTAACATCCTTTTACTTCACTATTAACTACAAATACCATAGTTTACTATTTAAAAAAAATATTGTAAGGGTAGGAAATTAGAAGGAATAGAAAAAAAAATACAAAACATAACAATGAAATGTGTATTTTCCTGAATAAGGTTGTATTTTTTTCTTTCTCATATGCTCCTCTTATGTGAATAGAAAAGACTTCAATATATAGAAATCGACTTCTTTATATTTGGGACATGAAATACATTTGTTAAATATATTTTAATGTCCATATACCGGTATGTTTTTCAAGATATTTGTATTTTTATTGTGGAGTATTTGATACATACAAATGAATATTTTAGCAAATGTTTGTATTGTAATTCTGAATCAACACTTGGGAGCCCGTTACCCTACTTAGAATTGCCAATACTGTATCCTTCTTTTCCTGACTGCCCTGCCTGGGCCCCAAATCCTTCCTCTCTTTACTCGAAAGATATTGTTTTCCTGAAGTTTTTTTTCTTTTGTTGTTATAATTATCCTTTTGTTTTTCTTTATAGATTCCTATACCTTTTATTTTTGTTCATTTTTTAAAATCTACATAGATATTATTTTATATTCTTTTGACTCATTCATTTCTAAGATTCATCCATAGAAATATTTCATATTTAAACTGTAAAATAGGAACAGAAATTTTCAGACCATACTTGCTAGCTGAAAATGTATTTTAAATCAACATTATTTGAAGTATACCAAATTTGAAGAGAACACTGACATATTAAAATTATTCGCAAAATATTACATCTTCAGATTTGGTAAAATGAAAGCACTGTCATATCAAATGAAGTTAAGGCAATATAATTGAGCATAATGCCTAAGTTAGTTTGCTTTTTGATTATGCCTATGAATGGTACTAAGTAGAGATCTTATATTACTTCTTGTTTTCTATTTGATGGCTAATTTTCCTGGTGTCATCACTGACTAGTTCAGCCTTTATCTGTTCATGCTCTCTCTTTCTTAATCTTAACTTTGTGTGTACTACTTTTTATCTTTAATCATTTATTTGACTTTACACAGATCCAGTTTCATCCACGGTATATGAGTTTGAGTTATAATGATATTTATGTCACAAATATATCTAAAATTCAGTGATGCTAACTTCTCTGTGTTTACTGTTCATTTTTAAAATGGGAATGTATGAGGAGTGGTATTACGGGCTGAATTGTGTCCCTTCAAGTTCATATGCCCTCAGTACCTCAGTGTTACTGTATTTGATGATAGGGTCTTTTAAAAGATAATTAAGTTAAAATGAGGTTATTGCAGTGGGCCCTAATTTAGTAAGACTAGTGTCCTTGTAAGAAGAAATTTGGACACTGACATGTCTAATCGAAAGACCACGTGAAGACAAAGGGAGAAGGTGACCATCTATAAGTTAAGAGAGGTCTCCAAGAAACCCACCCTGTCAATCAATAGTAGTTTGGTCTCAAACTACTACCGGTATCTTCCAGAGCTGTGAGGAAATAAATTTCTGATTTTTTTTTAGCCACCCAGTGTGTGCTTGGGTGTTTTGGCAGCCCTAACAAACTAATATAGGGGGCCTACTTCAAATATGTTAAAAATTTATTTTTCATATTATCAGGAGGTTTACAAATGCAAAGCAGGTATGTTTAATGCAGTGTTAATAACTTTTCTAAGACTACTACACTATTTAGCCACCTGTTTTACTTTGTGTTCCATATTTATGTACAAAATAAAGAAGAAAAGCTAGTTTATGAGTATGTTTCCTAGAATAAGTTAAAAACATTTGCATATTTTTTTCTGAAGCAAAGTCTGAAAACTGGAAACTGAACCTTTCCCTTTGGGGTTTTTTGGCCTCTTTTCTTCTGATTCAGCTTCTTCTACTCCCTGGGCAGTGCTGCAGTCTTGAGCTGATATACAGAGCCAACATTCTTTGTTTTCAGGTGATTTCCCTGCCGATTTCCCTTCTCAGTGGCTTTTGAAACACTTCCTGTCCCTTCTCTTTTACATAAACTCCACTGTCAGTGGCATTTGATTAATGCTCAGTTTTATGACACATCTGAAGTTTTGGGCCTATGAAACTCAGGGTTGTCCTTGCTGGTAATGTAAAATGGGTTGCAAGGTCACATAAAATAAGAATTTGCTGAGTTTGGAGGAGCTCCTGAAATTTCCCTGGCTTTTAGTCTCAAGAAGAACTATAGTGTAATGCAAACTTGACCTCTAGCATTCAGTGTGCCTGTAAGCTAGTCACTTGGCTTCTCTGAGTTTTGTAGTCCTTATTTTTAAAATGAGAATTAAAAAAAAATTCCAGTTGGGAGTTGTGATGACTAAACATTATTGAATACTTCTGCTAATATCTAAAAAAAACTACAATTGCATTGGGAACATTATTACAAACTATTTCTTTTTAAATTGCAAATAACCAGCAACACATAGATACTACATCAACATACAATGTGTGTAATCTAATCCCCCAAAATAATCATTAATCAATGAGTGCAGTTCTAATTACTTTTATATTATAGTCTCAGGATTATTAGCCTTTATAAAGCAGGTTTTTATTAGAATGAAGAAAAAGCGCTTATGAGATAATATTTTCTTTGAATGATTTGTTAGCATTTCAAATTTGAAAAATAATTCCAGTTCTATAGTAAAGAGGACACAAGGTTATTTTATTGATTGTTTCAGTAATGTTAGGCAACTTATTAAACTTTGTCTCTTTTTCAGTATCTTCATCAGGGAAAGGGGGTCATTTCAGTTTATTTGGATTCCTCTTTAGTTTGAATACATGAGTGTCTAGAATTTATGGTAAATGCTTAAATATATATTTATTGTGCTCAAAGTTAAATAAAGAGGTTTAAAATGATAAAATAAATTGTGCCTTGAAGAAAGCTCAAAGTGGAACTTAGATTTTCATGATTTGCAGTTATTTATGATTTACATTACTCTGAAGGAACTGTTGAAGATGAATTAGATTTGGGATAGCTAGAGGCTGAAAGACCAGGGACTATTAGACTATCTACCTAAGAGATGATGAATATCGTTCATAATCATGAACCCATACTCTGCATACATTCATTCTCCACATATAATCAAAAGGGAAGTAAGAGGAAACAGACATCAGATTTAAGAAATGTTAAAAGAATACAACAGTCAAGAATAATAGGCTGACATTGCATAATGAAAACTTAGAACCTAGTACAAAAACATACAAATTATAAATCAGTAGCAGTCTGAGTCCCAGAGTGATAATGATGCCAAATTTAAGCTGGGTTATTTTAGTGAATTAAAATAATATATTATTTTCAAATTTTTGGAAGATAATAGAATAATCATAGAATAAGATTGTTGCTCCCAGATTGGAAACATGGGTAGAAAGCTGTTATCAAAATTCATAGAGAGGGGAAGCCGGGATGGCTCAGTGGGTTAAGCGCTCACTTTGCAGCACCGGGGACCGGGGATCGAATCCTGGCCCCGGACCGTGTGGAACCATATGCTGAACTGGGAGCTCCCCCAGTTCAGTTCTCTCTCTGTCTCTGTATCTTGTATCTCTCTCTCTCTCTATCAAAAATAAATAAATAAAAATATATTAAAAAAAAAAATTCATAGAGAGAGTTGCTTGGAGAGTATAGGAGGCTTTGCAGGTCAAAGACATGGGGAATAAATATCCCAGTCTCACTTTCTTCTTGTGGATTCATGCCGGTTCCTAATTGACTGAACTTTACCAAAAGGTAGATGGCAAGGAGGCCTGATATTGTCCTTAACGGTCAGACTTCTGGAGCGTAAAAGGATGGCAGAGAAGGTGGATGGAATATGTTTAAGGTTAAATGGAAAACATGCAGCAAAAATCATAAAATGGTTCTGGAAAGTAGATATTATCAGGAATGTTGACTTAAGAAATACCCAAACCTATAGAGGATTTTTATAAGTTTGAGTCAAATTGACAGCATATGCCAGGAAGCAAGATTTCAGATGCTCCAGAGAATAACAGTTTTGTAGCTTCTCTTATGCATTTGAAATTATGGAGGGAACTAAGGAAGCTTTATATGGAAGTGGGAGATAGCAAGGCCAGAATTGGATTACAGGTTAGTTAAGAGGATGTACTCTCCTGAGGGTAGTTACAGCTTATTTCAAAGGTGTGTTAACGTGGATGCACAGAAACAATGGACAGGGCTTGATTAAGGCAACAATAAACCTTTTCCTAACAAGTTATATGCCTGGAGGAAGCTGGGATGGCTCAGGGGGTTAAGCGCTCCCTTCGCAGCCGGAGCACAAGGATCAAATCCCAGGCCCGGCCCAGGCAGACCCATATGCTGAGCTGGGGTGTGCCCCCAGTTCAGTTCTTGCCGGGGCCTATGCGGGAGGCTCCCGGCCCAGTTCCTGCCCTGCGCAGCCCCGCGCCCACCTGCGGAGTGAAACTATATGGGTAATTAATGCTGTCAACTATGGAGACTGCCCGGGGCCCTCCCCCTTCTCTCTCTCAGTCAAAAATCAATAAAAATAAATCTTAAAAAAAAAAAAAAGAAAAGTTATATGCCTGGGACTTGACTACCCACCATGACCTGCCATTTAGGTATTTGTGATCAGATCACCATGTAAGGTTACTTGCCATAGAACCCTTTTTTCATCCACAGGAACACAGTCCTCTAGCAATTAAGAAATGCATAGAGGAGCAACTGCTTCTATTACATTCCATTTAAAAAATCATAACCATCAATACATCAGACTAACACTGAATTTCAAGTGCCTGATACTTAGGAAGTATATAATAAATTTTTCGTGAATGGATTAATGGAACAATGAGTGGTTCAGCTTATCTTTTATCTTCTAGTGGATGTTCCATCTCCCATTTATGACTACACTGTTATCTTGTGGACTTGGTATATATGTAAATATATATATATATATATATATATATATATATATATATATATATATATTCATTTAGTTCTGACTTGCAGCTTTAGATAAACTGTGTCTGACACTTCCAGCTCACTTACTCTGATTTCTTTATGCTACAAAATAATTAAAAAGTCCTGATTGAAAAAAATTTTTTTTAATTTATTTTGTTTTGACAGAGTCAGAGAGAGAGAGACAGGGAGAAGGGGCAGTGCCTAGAGCAGTCTCCATAGTTGACGTCATCAGTTTTCGACATGGTTTTGTTCCACACAGGTGGGTGGGGGCTGCAAAGGGCAGGAACTGGGCTGGGTGCCTCCTACATGGGAGGCACACCCCCTCGGCGTGCCCCCTCAAGCCAGGGTCTGAAACGAGACCAAGAACTGAACTGGGGGACTTCCACATGGGAAACACACCTCAGTTCAGCATATGGGTCCACATGGGCCGGGCCGGGACTTGATCCTTGTTTCCCGGGGCCTCAAATTGAGCGCTTAACCCGCTGAGCCATCCTGCCCTCCCCTCCTGATTGAATTTTGGTGTAGTAATCTCTGCTTTCACCTCAAGTCTCACCTGAAAAATAGTATATAGATAGAGTAACACTCACATTAGGATAGTGGGAAATAATGGCCAAAGAATGTGGGAATGATTCTTTTTTTTTTTTTTAAGATTTATTTTTATTGCTTTTGACAGAGAGACAGACAGACAGACAGATAGAAACAGAGAGAAGGAGGAGGGCCCAGAACAGTCTCCATAGTTGCACATCATCGGTTTTTCCACATAGTTTTTCCACAGGTGGGAGCGGGGCTGCACAGGGCAGGAACTGGGCCAGGGTCTCACCCCAGTGAGAACTGAACTGGGGGCACTCCCCAGTTCAGCATATGGGTCAACATGGTCTGGGGCCGGGATTTGTTCCTCGGTCCCCGGGGCTGCAAAGTGAGTGCTTAACCCACTGAGCCATCCCAGCTTCCCCTAGGGAATGATTTTAAGAAGTATTTAATCGCCGGAGTTTATTAGATTAAACAATTAATAGAATTAGGGCATAAGGGAGATATAAGACAGATAGTGAATTCCATATGAAAGGCAGCAGAATTTGCCACTGCAAAATATGCCTGTATGGCAGAAGGAATATCTTGAGCTAGTTATTTTTAAAGAAACATCTTACATTGGAAAAGTTTTGAAAACCTGGTAGAAGTTACTCTTTTGTAAGGGATATTAACAACTTTACGTTTGTTTACTTTGTTTTTTTTTATAACCTCCCATAATTGTCACCCGCCCACACATCTACCCTATCTCCTTGTCTTTTATCTGGAGATGGGATTTAAGGTGGTGGGTTGGACCATTTCAGAGTTACTTAGTTTTTCTTGGTTTCTCCCATGGGTATAGAAAGTATAAGTGTTATTAAACTTGCCAACCCCAAAATAGGTCTCTTTGGCATAAAGATTAACTTAAGCTGATTATTTTTAAGAAACAGATGACTCAGGAATTTTTTTTATTTTTTATTTTTTTGTTACTTCCCTCAAACTTCTTGTTCCAGAGAGAAGCCATCACTCTAGATAACAACAGTATAATCTGAACTAGGTGTGGTAGACAGGAAGGAACCTAGCAAGGCCCATTTGATCAGTCCTAGCTGTCACCTGTTGTCCCTAGGTGGCCCAGCAAACATTTGCTTGCTACATATTAATTCTTTTCATCCCCCTGTGAATTGCTGTACTTCCCTTTGGAATCTCAGACCCCCTTCTCTTCTCCTTAGTTTAGAGTGACATAAAATACCTCAGTTTGCCCCAGTACCTTTGAAATTTTTCATGCTTTTGTGCACTCCCCATACGTACTCATACATAATAAAATTTGATTTTCTCCTATTAATCTGCCTATGTCATTTTAAGTGTGACCAGCCATAAGAACCAAGAGGGAAAGGATGGAATTTTTCTCTTTATACTGCAACAGTGGTAAAAATTGTTCCAATATGTTTTAATACAACAATTTCATAGTTTCAGGAAAACGTTGTTCCTCCTAAGTAGTCTGCGTGAGAATTGCTATCAGAGTCCTGTAGAGAAAATCTGCATGACCACAGGGAGTGTGCCTTGTAGAGTCATGCCTGTTTAGGAAGGTCCAACCAATTTGAGAGCTCCTGATGGTTAACTCCCTTAATGTGAGATTTGTAATCACAGAAGAAACTAGCACACATGCTGTGATTTAAGAGATTCTGAGATGTTCTAGATAAAATCTTCCTCTTTGAAATTTTTTTTTTTTTTTTAATTTTTTTCCACTTTGTGTTACAGGAGTAAGTGTCAGTGTCTAGTCTACAACCCATGTTAGGGTAGAAACAACTTGATGTCACAGATAATGTATTTATTTATAACTGAATGTCCTTTTGCAATGAGCATAGGACCTGTCATAATTTCCCATATGTGTTTATTTCTATTTTCATTTTCAATGCAACAATTTAAATTCAGTGTTTTGGTATCATTCAAATGGATTTTAATATATTTTTATTTATTTTTACTTTTGACAGAGAGAGAGAGAGATACAGGGACAGAGACAGAGAGAGAACTGAACTGGGGGAGCTCCCAGTTCAGCATATGGTTCTGCACGGACCGGGGCCGGGATTCGATCCCCGGTCCCCGGCGCTGCAAAGTGAGCACTTAACCCACAGGGCCATCCCGGCTTCCCCTTCAAATGGATTTTAGAAGTGACCTCCTAAGCAGTGTTCTGACCTTCATTTTTTTTATCAATACAGTTCCCCATCTATAACATTTAAGACCTCATTTTCATCCTCAAACCTACCTTTTTAGCCTCATCATCTTCTATTTTTCCCAGCCAAAATTTATATGAGCACCATTCACAATGATATCTGCTGTTCTATGAAAAATACCCCTGAATTCTTATCTTTGCTTATAATCATGATTTTTTCTAAAAAGCATAGCCTCACAGCTATTATTTATTCCCCTCTGTAAAGATCTTCTTAGTCCTCAAGGACTATACCAACTAAAACTCCTACCAACTCTCTCTCTCTTTTTTTTAAGACTTATTTTATTATTTTTAGAGAAGGTAAGATAGAGGGGGCGGTGTGGGGAGGGCCAAGAGCAGTCTCCATAGTTTTGCATCATTAGTCCTGACATGGTTTCATTCTACATAGGTTGATGTAGGGCCATGATGGGCGGGAACTAAATCAGGGACCTCCCACATGGGGGGCAAGAACCTTCTCTGCCTTATCATTCCAGTTGTGCCACAGTTCAGCATATGTGTTTGTAATGACTGGCGCTGAAATTGAACCCTGGACCTCATGGTTTAGAGGCAAGCTCTTAACCACTGAGCTATCCTGGCATCCCCTCCAACTCTTGAATCACATAACATATTGGTAATAACTAGACTACAGTTCAGTACTAGGAATACATTAGCTAATTCTATGAATGCTGGTTGAACTAAGTTAAACTGCAATGTTCATTTCAATGTATATTTGTTCCATAGACAGGTCTGTATCTACCATTAAATCACAAGATGACTGTGGTCAAGGACAGGGCTAAATCATATTTGCACCTAGAATGATGTTGTACATGTATAATAACGTTCTGGATATGAATGCTTGTGACTAAATTTATTGAATTTAAATATGTGTTAAGTGCAGGAAAGGACATGAGACCTGCATTCTTCCACAGACCACCAGACACATGAATTTGGTTGAATAAAATTGGGTTTATTGCTTCATTCAATGAGGGAGAAACCACACCTTGAGGAAATGTGAAGGGTCTCCCTAAGGGTGTGTCATAAAAGACTTGATTTGAACTTGTGTTTTAAGGTTTTGGGGTGTTGATGTCATCAAGCAGCAGGTATAATTTCATGATTCAATATTTTTATAATTCTAATCTAGTAGCAAAGAAGCATGGAATTAATTTAAAGGTGCAATTTATAGAGGAAAAGCAGTTATTCATCTTAGTAATAAATTATGGAGATTTGGCCTTTCTTTTTTCTTTTTGGTTTTGACAATGTTTATGTTTTTACCTGTATTCATCCATGACTACCAAGTAGTCTCGTGTTTCTCTTTGTTCATCATGATCACAAGTAGACATGTCTGACGTAACACTTTTGATATTTTTCTGTTCTGCTGTGGTCCACGGCCTAGCTTCTGTGCCCGACCAAGTCTTGGCTGTCAGAAGTTGCTTTTCTTCTCACTGGTGAGTGCTAGATCCAACCCCAAGTCAGGGCCTTTATGGAGTGGGTAACAAAGGAACTTTGGGGGTAGATATGAATGTTACTACCACCCCCTACTGTTATCCATATTATCATCTCCAGGAGAGATGATTACTGTGTATGTGCAGCGTGCCTAGCACTATACTTAGAGATTTGCAATCATTGACTTTAATCTGCAAAGCCACTCTATGGACTATGTGTTATCATCATCATTCCCACTTCCCAGACCATGAAACTATCTAGCCCAACCACACAGCTAATAATTGACACTGCCTTCACTCAGTCACCTCAATTTCCTCTCTGTCTATTTCAATCCCAGCTGCATCAGGTGTGTAAAACTATGAATGGCTAGAATGACTTTGACATTTCACAAATGTTAGGAGGCTACAGTGAACTTGAAGGTATTTGGGAAAGGGAGAGGACTCGGGACATTGACAACCCCAGAGCAGGATGAACACATATGCTGACTCACTTGTTTTTCTGCCTAACGAAGAAGATGCTCAGTCATTCTGAGCATTTGTGCTTTCTTAGGATGTCATATCTCCTATGAAAATGTAATAAATTAAAATAATCAAATCAATGACTCATAATAATACATACTATTTTGAGGGAGTAACTGATTCAGTATTTGGTGCTGCTGGAAGCTTTCTGATTCTACTTACATCTAAGATAGAATTCAACAAAAAGCAGACAACTCCTTGCTATCCATAATACTGAAGTATTTAAATGATCTGAGTTCTGTGACCTAGAACTCAATTCTACTCCATTTCCTCTCTAGAGCTTTTGTAGTCTCTTTAGAAAAGACATGTCTAGGGGATGCTGGGATGGCTCAGTAGGGTGGGCACTTATCTTGTATCCCCGGGATCCAAGGATGGAATCCCATTCCTGGCCCATGCGGACCCATGTGCTGAGCTGGGGTGTGCCCCCATTCAGTTCTCACCCGAGCAAGCTTCTCATATGAGTGGCCCCTGGTTTAGCTCCCACCCTGGGCCTGACTCCCATGAAGGAGCACCCCCTTTACCCCC
>PVKE010012876.1:0-37541 GCA_004027555.1 Craseonycteris thonglongyai
CATACCTTAGCGGTATGTATAGGACTTGACCTCATATATACATATAGGCCTATGTAACCTATAGACACATCTAGGCCTGCAGCTTAAAGACACACAGAGGCCTTTACCTTATAGAACGTGACCAAAAATTCCTCAGTGAACATTTTAAAGGCCTGAGCACACACACTTGAAATGTTCTTATAATCCCAGAAATGTCAAACTTTGAGGTTTATCATCCTGGCTCTCTCTTTTCTACATAATATTTCACGGGGAAGGAAACTGAGACTCTAGGCAATGGTACTAGACTTGCAGATTTGATTCACAGGGACGAGACTCTGAATCTTCTGATTCAAGGCCATTACATATGCCCTTAGTGCATAGCCATAGCTATATGTCATCTACTAAGAGAGCTTTTCAAACAGAAGTCCTCTATGTATATTCTGTGTTTAAAGAACATTGATTTGGGGATTTCGGGGTAACTCAGCAGTTCAAGTGCTTGCCTTGCAACCATGAGGTCTAGGGATCGAATCCGGGCCCTGGCCTTGCAAACCCGTACGCTAAACTGCAGCACAACTGGTAACTGCTGGGATGGCAGCAAAGGTTCACCTCTGGAGCGGGAGGCCCCCAGTTTGGTTCCCACCCTGCGCAGCCCCACATCCACTTGTGTGGCATGAAACCATGTCACAACTAACAATGTACAACTATGGAGACTGCTCTGGGCTCTCCCTGCTTCTCTCTGTCTCTTTCTCTCTCTCCCCACCCCCCCTCTCATACTCTCTCAAACAATAAAATAAATAGATCTTTTTTTTTTTTTTTTAAGAACATTGATTCAGGTTAACTGATCATGTTTATTTCACCAAAATAAGCTCCAATTTTAGTACATTTGCGTGCAATCTCTTTTTTCCCTAAAGCTCTCTTGTGCTGTGTTCCTTTACATGCAGATATCTAAAAATCCACCACAGTATCGAAATGGAGCCTCTTAAGATATTCTAAAGCACTCTGATATTTTTACAGATCATACATTTCATTTAGAACATCACCAAGGCAGGTTGTTGTCAGCTGGTAATTTATTTAAATTGCTGTTCATTTCATTTCCATTTTTGTGGTCTCTAACTTACCATTTCCAAGACAGAGAGTGAATCTGAGTTCAGAAAATGAAATATATTTTTGAAAATAGGCATTAAATCTTGTAAGAACTGTAAGTAATGACTGACTTCAAAACTAAAAATAAATAAAGATGCCTCATGTTAAGCTGGACACCTTCTTTTCAAAATGAGAAGATGAACATTTTCAGAAAGGCCGTCCTGGGTATTGGAAACTGCCGAGCAAGCTGGTGCTGGCTGGGTCTATATGGGGTATTGATTCAGATGTCATAATTAAATGAGCTTGAAACTGAGCTCAGATTGAAACTGTTTGGAAAGATGGATAAAGAGTCAGGAAGAGATATGAGCTGGAGTCTCTTTCCCTAATAGTACTTGTCAGAATTTCAAGGGTGAGAGGTTCTATCAATTGGAACAAGAACTGTGAGGGTGTGATGGGGTTTGGCACCTTATCAATTCTCTGCCTTCGAAGACAGCATGTGTGTGACATCTGTGATTTATCTCCGATCTACCCGTCTGGTGAGCATGCGTCTTGCGTTAGCTGCCAAATTACTGTACTCGTCTACATGCTAAAAAGCTGCTGTCACGTTTAAGACTCAGAGATTTAGATCCTTCCCAGGGGTGAGCCCAGAGAACACATAGAAAAGGGACTTCATTTTGCTTAAGGAGAGCCACATGTGGGAGTTATGTTGTTGCAAATCAATTTATATTAGACCAAATTAGCTCCCCCATCCTCTATTTCTGAATATATTCCTCAAATAATATTATAGCCACCATGTAAAATATTATGGATATGAAAAATATAAAAACAAATTCTCCCATAATCTTACCACCCTACCGCAAATACTACTTCCCCAGTTTCTGTCCATATGCACCCTACAATACTGTTTTACTCTTAGAAAAATGAATCTGATTATCAGCAGTTTCTTTCCATAGAGGGCTATCCCCCCAGATGTGGGGAAGCGGGGATATTCTTGGTTGAATGTGAAAAAGGAAGAGGGCTCTAACACCCATGGGCTATTAGTGGGATGGAGATTAATTACACTGCAATTAATTAAATAGAGATTAATTAAAGTGACACACATTTTCCTTATCTTTGGTGTAGCTCTTCAAGTTCTTATTCAGCAGTCAACTTTGTACAGATTAGATTCTGTCATCTTCACGTGCTTACCCTCGAAAGAGAGAAGCGGGTGCTAGAAGTAGAGAGGGCATGGCTGGTAGTTATTTTTCTCTGCGTGCTTCCTCCTCCTAGGCCAGTAGCTGGGAGAGATATCGTTTAAAGTTGACACAGCAGTTCCTCTGGCCATTTGAAGTGTGACCTTCTGACCCGGGAGCCAGCCTGAATCTATAGGATTTATCGAAAAGACCTTAATATCACAGAATGGCAGTGCTCGCCAATCCTTTGTTTGCTATCTCCCTCTCCCTGCTTTATCCTCATTATTAGAAGGGTCATTATTTTAAGACACTCAGTTGCCTTGGGAACTGTAAAGTGACCCTAATAACGATAATTCTCTGTGGCACACATATGTGCATAATCTTTCTCTGATCCTTTGGCCTAGATGGCCCCCAAAATGAAATGTAAACAATGTCTTTTATTCTTAAGGCTTCACATGAAAGGGCTGTTTCAACCTGTTTTCTTACCTAAGAGGTGAAAACAAATTGGAAATTCATCAGGATGTGTTTTGTTCATTAAGAGGCTAAGTTCCTGATTATTTATACTATGTCAATTATAAATGTTTACAAATGACCAAAAATATTGTAGGAATTATTTTACAGGCTTTGAAAAGTACATACAAATTTTAGGTATCTAAAACTGAATATCTAAAACCATTAGTATTCCATTGCTCACATCTCTAATTCCACAAATTAAAGAACGAGGTGGTCAGAAAATTTAAGCTAATCAGCCCAAAACCTGAGCCACTGACAGTCATCTAGCACAGGCTTTAGAGTCAAAAGGCCTGTTGTACATCACTGATCTGCCTCTTACTTAGTCATTGGAAGTCCTTGAGCAGTTTTCTCAGAACTTCTCAATACCTCCATTTTCTCAGCTATAAAATGGAAAGAAGATACTTATGTCTGAAGTTGTAGTAAGGGTTCAATGAGACCATGTTAGCAAAATACTTAGCACCATTCCTAGCACATTTTACTTCATGGGCGCTGCTCTTTAAAAAGAAAGATTCTTCAGGTTGGAGTTGGAGGTCATAATAGTAAACAGAATTATCATCGTTCTTATGCCACAAAGAGAGCTTCCATCTGTAGGACCCCATCGGCCCCTTTTTTAGACATGCACCCCTTGATCTGAGGGAAGGGAAGTCTGTTTTAAGGAGCATTGCCTTAAAGAAAGGCTTTTTCCTCTAGATTTGGACTTTCCTTCTCATGTCTAGATACAAGGAAAGTGTTTTGTGCATTTAGACAATTCCTGCTGGAAAGTGTTGTCAGAAATAAGCTGTCAGGAGCAAATGATTTATTTCTCATCTACGCAGATGACATCTGGTTTAAGTGTGATGAATACATGCTGGTATAAATCATATGGTGATGGTGATGCTGACAGAAATGTTTGCAAATATTTTGGGAATCCCCTAAGTGCCTGCTACCAGAAGAGTAAGCTTATTTAAGAGGGAAAAAGGCATAAACTTCATTCTATCAAATCAACGCTTGCCTCCATCTCCGAAGGCTCTGAGATTTGCAGCTACACCTGCCATACTGTTTGAAGATCAAGTGGCTATTTTGACATTAAATGTGGATGCCACTAGCAACATGCTGAAATGAAACAAATGCTCAATGTTCATTAGGACATTAAGGAAACAGCTTTTGAGTAAAAAAATGTCAAGTGCACCTACATGTTTGAATGGACTTCAGTACCTTAAATGGTTTGGTTATTACTTTTACTACCTTTTTAGCTATTCATTTAATAGTATCTAGTGGGTTGTATTTTGCCGAACACAGAATAGTTTTAAAGAAAATGAAGATAGGTGCCTGCCAGGGGACTTCACATGGCCACCAGCGAAACAATCGGTCTTAACATAATGCTTGATTATTCAGAGTTACAGTGGAAAGATGGGGCATCTTCTGCAAAGTGTCTCTGTGCTAGGCATTATCAGTCGTTCTAGATTGTTCTTGGAGAGCTGATTCCTTGCCATTCTGAATAGCTTGAGAATTAGCAGTATTTAACTGAAATATATTGGTAGTGATTTATATGTATGAAATTTAAATTATATATAGAAATTCTACATTATTTGAATATTAAAAGTTGAAGGCTTATGCATAATGCATAACAATTGCTCAGTGAGTTAGGAATAAACATTTACATGGAAAAACATGTGTCAGGGCATAAAGAATGTGTGCTTTATATATAGCCTATTTAATAATATATTTATACAAAGAAGAGAGAATAAATGTCACTTTTTATGCATGACATCAATAGCTACTGTTTGTAGAGCACATTATCGTTTTTAAAGTACTTTCCATGAATTATATCATATGAGGTAATGACCCTATTTTAATCCAGGTAATAAATTAGATTTCTCAACAATATAATCGACATTTTGAGTATATACTTGTTTTCCTGAAACATCAATAAATAAAACCAATTTTATGAGCTATTTATATAGAATAGGCTCAAAATGTTTCAAAATAATTGATTTTTACATATTAAGTCTATCATCTCTATCATTATATGTTTTCGAGTTATTTGTTTCTACTTTATGTTCAGAAAGATGAGGAAGTTTATCAAAAGCATTGCAGTAGGCATTTTATAGTGCAACTAAAATATACCAATTTGTACTGAACATCAATTACAAATTTTCAGAAATGTCCTGAAGCCTTCATGGTGGTAACTTAAGTGTACAGAGAGGAGAACTCATCTCTGCCCCACTGAGAATGAGCTTCAGTGCATGGGGAGAGATCTGGTGGTTGTGGATGTGAATGGGCTTTTTGAATATCTTTGCCAAATTAGACTTTATAAACAATATAAATTATAGCAGAGTACATGTAAATACATACATATACATGTATGGGGGCTCTCTGGAAAGACTCCAGTCAAATAACAATTCTCATTATGTGGACGATGGCTGGATTTTTTTTCCAAACAGCCCTCATATATCTGAAAATACTCATATATGCTTACACTCGTGTATATATATTAATATGTGTATGTGCATAGAGAAAAGACTGAAAGTACATCAAACTGATGTGTACTTATTTTGTGAGAACAGTGAATGAGAACGTGGAGGTGAATTAAAGGGATTTTTTGTTTTTTACTCTGTAAACCTCTGTATTTCTTCAGTATTTTCGCCACAAGAAGACATTCTTCCATCGCTTATGTAAAAAATAAATAGGTAAGCCTAAAATTTATGATGATACCACCTGACCAGACCTGATTTGTTTGTTTTTTGTGTTGTTATAAAGGAACTTTCTGGTTTTCCCTCGAGCAGGGGCAGTCCTGAGTGTCTTAGGATGAACAGTCAGTTTCCCTCTGTGGCCATTCTCATCTCATTTGATACATTTATGGCCAGGTGTTAACTGTTTGAGCAATCAGCTCTTGGAGTAGAAGAGCTTTAATTGTCTGATTTCCATTGTGTAAATATTCTCAAGGGGCCCAATTTTCAGCTTCCGATTTGAAATCAAATGGCTCACAAAATCCCTGGGAATTAATGACTCTGTATCCCCATGGTTCAAATTGTGACATCTAAAGCCTTGATTCCCCTCCATACGATACTCCATGGATTGGGCATCAGATTCCCAGGACAGCATGTGCTGTGAGAAGGGGGAGGCTAAGGACACGAGAGAGGAAAGACTTGTTTAATAGTTCTCTAGTGATGCAAGAATAGAACTGAAGGGCCCCGTGTTGGGTCTTGCTGAGCCTGCCACCAGGTTGTAGGGGCAGCTACCACCCTTCTCACAGTGGCAACAGGCGTGTTCCCAGCCAGCACTGCCCACAGAGACGCAGATGTAGTTGGCCTCTTCGAGGTCTTCATTTATAAAATTAAAATAGTAATTCACAGGATGCCTAAGAACTATAGGCACTTAGAAACTGAAGTGCCACTTAAATATTTGCACCCAATGTTTTCTGCTTCAAATTAATGTTTTTGAAGACTGTCCAACTTTTTGTAAATAGCATGCCATTAGTATGATTCCTACAGCTTTGCACTCTCATTCTACTCAGCGGCGAAACAGTAGGTCAATTTTAGTGGGACAGAATGCAGTCCTTTGTACCTAAGAGGCTTCCCCCTTTTTTTATTAAATTTATTAGGGTGACATTAGTTAGTAAAATTATATAGGTTTCAATCAAGTATGCAATTCTATAATACATCGTCTGCATATTGCATTGTGTGTTCACCACCCAAAATCAAATCTCCTTCTATCATCATATATTTGACACCCTTTACCCTCTTCTAGCACCCCCCTCCCCCTTCCACTCTTGTAAGCACGGCACTGTTGTCTGTGTCTATGAGTTTTTGCTTGTTTGTTTGTATATGTCAGGCTTCCCCTTGAAGACATAGTTTACAGTAACCCTGTGCTTTAGTCTGGCTCCATCAAGAACACCTACATGGATGAAGGAGGTTTGACTTAATTAAAATGAGGCTTCTTTCAAGTGACTACCTGGAAATCAACAGAGAGGGGCCTAAGGGTAGTTCTAACCTTCCTGCTCAAAGGCAGAAGCTGCAAGGGAAGAACAGTGTCTGAAGCTGTAGAAAAAAAGTAGATTCCAATGAGGAGAACATTTTGCCTCATCCACAACCTAAAAATATCTTCAACAGCAGATGAGAAGGGGAAGCTTGCTCTTTGGGGAGGCAAACCTGTCACAAATGGAAATGGTGTGCACCAGTTTTGTTTCCAATCAGGGCAGCGGCTGATTGATTTTACACACTAGACATCTTGCTGTCAGCGGGGTTGGTTAGGTGGTGCAGATCAGGCGAAGTACAGAGTCAAGTGCAGGATGGTTTATCTTGTCTGTAAGCCCCTTTGCCCAGGATTCTACAGTGATCATGGAAGGAGTCCCAGGGTTCTGCCTGCCATCTTTACAACTATCTAGGGAAGCACACAGAAGAAAGAAGTGTTTGATTGGGGGATTAGAGGCTGAGGAGAGGTAGCTGAAGAATGTCTTCATCTCAGTTTGCTTTTGTTGTGTGCTGAGCGTGCTTACTCCACGGGAAGATTAGACCTTTCCTGTTTGTTTGGAGTAAAAATTCAGAAAACCCAAGGCCCTTGGCCTCCTGTAGCCGCTGAGCCGGCTGTGGGGGAAGCCTACTGCCCTGCCCCGAACAAAGGTCTTCATTAAAATATCCTTTCTTCTCCCTTTCCAATCTACACGGAACTAGGCTGATGGCTGGTGTATTAGGTAGCTGTATTTATTTCATTTTGGGCCTGTGATCTCTTGTTTTCTGAGCACTGATTTGTAGGAAGCATGCTGTCTCACCTGAATACCACCCCAGGTACTTGCTCAAAAGAGACCATCAAACTCCGGCTGATGTTAAATGACAGCATAAACCAAAGCAAAGAGAGTGGCTGGTGGTGAAAGAATGGCCCTTCTGTGTGCTGGTTCCCATCACACACAGATTGTCCTTCCTGCCTGTGAGAATTATTTCCAAAGTCAAGTGCCTTTCATTAATGAGATGTCAGCTTTATGATCAAAAACTCCTTGGTAGGCCAACACTAGGGCTAGAGTGTTTTCCCCTGGGTGTTGCCTAATAAGACAAATAGCTTGTTGGTTGGAGTGAATGTTGTGGTGGATGATTTTTATGTGGTTTGAACTTTGAAGATGGCTTTGGTCTTCCAGTTTTTCTATTAACTCTTCTCTTCTGCTGAGAAAAATGTCTGTGTGAACCTGCTTCTCATTTCTGCATGACACCATGCAGTGTGCAAGTGGTATAGTTGAGTCTGCTATTGTATGTCCTACCTATGTGATGCCATGAGAAGGAATATTTCTAATTTCTTGTTTGATGTGTAATGAAGAATTGTAGTGAATCAAGGTTGTTGGACGGCACAGAGTTGCATCAGCAATAAAATAAAGAATTGGTCACAAATAGGCTATCACCCCATATAAACTATAAGTCATGTGAACTCCTGAATAGACAATACTTTCTACCATGTGAATTAATGGCAGGATCGTAAGTTAGTAATGGCTATGGTCAGCACCTCTACTATGCCAGGTAATGTGATACATGTTTTATATATTCATTTTTGAACCTCCTAAAGTGGTTTAAAAGCCAGATAGTATTTCTACATTTTATGATGTGAAGAAAGGTAGTCATTTGTCCAGAATCAAACACCCACCACACAGCAAAGCTGCAATTTGAACGTGGCTCATTCTGACACCAGAACTCCCCCTCTCTCCATAATTCAACACAACCTTAACAGAAAATGACCAAGTGGTAGGACGTCAGCTACCGTAAATATACAAAACACCACTTGGGAGAGAAAATCTCTAATTGCACACTCAGTCTACCAATAGAGCTGCTAGCTTATTCAGAGTTCAATAAATCCTTTTTAATGGAATAAGATGCTCAAGGGAGATAGGATTAACATATAAGATGCTTATCATTCATTTCTCTACATTTCGAACAGAAGCAAGAGATGGCTTGATACATGAATTAAAAACAGTACTTTCAGTGTTGCTTCTAGAAATACCTTTTAAAAATAGCGAGAAAAAGTTTAGTGTTATCACAAAACTTCCTCATTAAGGTTTGAAAGTCACTTTTTGTTTTCTTTCACAGGGCCCTTTGACTGTTAAATTCATTTTCTTTGTGGGTGGTTGATTGAGTTGACTTCCTCTAAATGGAAAAAGTATTTACGGGCAAAGCAGTTATTTTAAGGATGATGGCAGGAATGTACCTCCAACTCCAGCAATCAGGACTACTGATGAAGGAGGACCCAAGTTAAAGACAAAATGATTTTTCGCTGCCATTAGAATATGGTATTTTTCTTGGTTTTGTTTGTTTTTTTGTTTGTTTGTTTGTTTGTTTGTTTTGTTTTTATAGTAAATAAAGATGTCATGCTTTAAATGGGTTGGCTACCAGGAATAGTTCAATAAAAGGTTTTTTAAGGAATTTTTGAAAATAAGGGGGTGGAGCTAAGGAAGAAACATTCTGGAGGCCCGCCATCCGTACGCACATACACACTCACACACATTTGTGCACACACATGCATGCCACAAATTCATGCATGCCACAAATTCATGCATGCCACAAATTCATGCACACAGTACTCATACCCACTGCACAAACACATATACAGACACATAGGCAGATCTCACACACATACACGCATGCCCACTGCACACATGCACAATCAGCCAGTTAAAGTCAACGTGCAGATAACATAATCAGAGCTGACGTTTATGGAGTGACTAAGGTGTGCCTTTCACTGTGCTAAGCACCCCAGCCCCCAAAGGCATTAGCCTGTTTCTCTTTTATGGAGGGGTGTGCTGTGATGACCACCGCTTTGCAGATTAGGGACTGAGGTCAGAGAAATGCAGTAGAAAGGAAAGGAGGAATGTTCCTTTGAACTGCACCATAACCTCATATAACCTAAAACCTCACAAGCACTTCAGCTTAAATCTCTCATGTTGGCAGTTTTTTCTTTCTACTAGACATCCCTACATAACTCTACTCAGTAAGTTGTGTTGAAAAGCACTGTGCTTAGAATAAGCTTTCAGGGGTTGCCAGACTTAATGTAAGCCTTAGTGACCACTCCCTGATCACTGTCGTTGTCTCTGGAAGAGTTGACCCACCTGTGTCTCTCCATCCCCAGTGCGTTCACCACTCTGCCATGGGTCCTCTTCCCTGAACACAGACCTACTCATGTGGCTACGCTGCTAAAAACATCCTGCAGTGAGGTGGGGTAGCCTCAAGTCTTGAGCTTGACTTGAAAGGCCTTTCACTACTGAAAAACCACACTTCAATCATATATGTAATTCCAACTCCAGATCTTTTCGATCTCTATTTCCTCTCCCTATTTCTATCTGGAAAATTCCTCTTTCACTCAAGACCTGACTCACAAGTCACCTCGTTTGTAGTGCTCTGCCTAGCTCCTCTGCCAAAGCTCTTTTTAAAAAAAGACTTTTATTTATTGCCCTGTTTTGTTTTGTTTTTTTGACAGAGAGAGAGACAGACAGAGACAGAGAGAATGGGCAGAGAGAAGGGGGAGGGTCCAGAGCAATCTCCACAATTGCATGTCATTAGTTTTCGATATAGTTTCATTCCAAAGGGGGGAGTGGGGCTGTTCAGGGCAGGAACCACTTGGAGGCCTCTGCATGGGAGACATGTTCCCAAGAGCCAGGGGGAACAGGGGACCTCCCCGGTAAGAACAGACCTGGGGGCACTCCCCAGTTCAGCATATAGGTCCATACGGGCTGGGGCCAGGATTTGATCCTTGGACCCCGGGGCTAAATAGCGAGTGAGTGTTCAACCCACCGAAGCCATCCCAGCTTCCCCTGAGGCGCTTTATTTCAGCATTTGGTATCATGGCATGACTGTTTGTTAACACCTAATCAGTCAGACTTTCAGCTACTTGAGAGCAAGGGCTGCAATCTACTCACCTTTGCTTCTCAATCAATTAGCGCTGTGACTGGCCTGTAATAAACACTTAAAGTGCATTTCTTTGAGCGACTGAGCGAATGGATGAATGTCTTCACTGTGTTGTGGTGTCATTTCTATCTAGCACTTGCCTTGCAGTGTGTGTAGTATTTGGCCATAGGTGTACTTTAAGTCACAGTTGATTTCAGGGTCCCTGCACCTGGCCAGGTAGTTCTATTACATCATTTTTTTGGTCTTGCCATTTCCCCTCTCAAAATGTGTGTGTGTGTGTGTGTGTGTGTGTGTGTGTGTGTGTGTGTGTGTGTGTCTTAATTTCTTCATCTCTGAACAACGCTGTTTATGAGGCAAAGTTTCATGGTATCAATAGGTGGGCACAGGGCCTCATGTCACGGCTTTTGATCTGGGCCCACCACCCAGGGCCCTGTGATATAGGCAAGTTGCTTGTACAACTTCTGCTGCGGTCAAGGTGATATGGAATCTTGCCCAAGTCACGTGGAAGAGGAGGCAGCACTTGCCCCATTCATCCGGGTCTCTAAGGAAGTCCTCAGTGGGGAGCTCATGCCAGCTCGTACTATGTATTCTTCTGTTGCTATTGAAATACTAATCAAATATAGTCAATAATATAATTATGTAGTGTCAGATGGATAGTAGACTTATTAGGGTAATTACTTTTTGAGATATATAAATGTCTAATTACTATGTATATTGTTCTGTATGCCTGAAACTGATACATAAATCTGTATCTCAATGTTAACGTTCATGTGTATGTGTGTGTGTGTGTGTGTGTGTGTGTGTGTGGTAGAGTCTCAGTTAACCAGCATCCGTGTCAGATAAATGTAGTAGTTTAGTATTATATCTTCAATATTTTTGTTGGTTACTTAAGAGTGCTGGTGCTTGATTCTGGTTAACAAAGAGCTGTGTGTGTGTGTGTATACATATACATATATACATACATACATACATACATACAATGTCTGGAAATCCAGCCATGTAACTATTCTCATTATATTGACAGTGGCTGGATTTATTTCCAGGCAGATATATATATATATATATATATATATATGTTTTTGTATGGTTTTTTTTTTAATTTAAACAACTCTCTATCTTTACATTTGGACCAAAAAACCTGCCTCTGCTCAAGGCAGCTAGCTCACTGTTTAATTCTGAATGCCTAAGGTTAACCCTTTGGGATTACATCTTTATTTCTTTGGTTATTTGTCTACTTTCTTTAATTGTACTTTATTTATATCCCTATTAGTCTTGGAAAATAAGAGAGAAATCACACACACAAATATATATTAATCATATTATTGAATAGTATTCTCCCATGAACTGTGTCACTTTTAACTCTGAATATGTCCAGACAATTTTAATCTATGAGAACGCAACTTGTATATCATGAAGAGGGGTAAATGGCTTTTTCAATCCTTTTGGGAAGCAGGTATGTCATAAATTATAAAGAAATGATTAAGAAAGAACTAAAAGTCTTGCTGATGTTATAATAGTATATCTATCATATCCTCTTCTCATAACTCTAAAATATAAAAGTATATTATAATTGTTTGTTTATCAAACCAGATATAAAAATTAGGACTAGTGAATATATGGACTGATAAGGCGCTCTTAGAATTGGCCACATAACAAGTTGGTAGGCATTCCTAAATTAATTTAAGCAAGTTTCCACACATGACTATAAAACTGCTTAAGATGTGATTTATTTTAAACAAAACCAGCACCTAACATTTAAAGGTGCTCAAATATTGATTCTCTTTCTCCTGCACCTCATTTACAAAGTGAAGCAGAAACTGCAGCTTGGTGGACTCCAGATTTATACCCCTTTGGTTATCAAGCAACAAACCCAGACAAGCTGCCCGGCAAAGAGGCTGAGCTGTACCCTGGGTTCTGCTCTCTCCTGTGCAAATCCAAACTCTCCTTTGGTTTTCAACCCCTTGGGTCATATTGGACACTTCTCTATTGCTACATGAACAGAGAGAGAGAGAGAGGAGAGAGAGACAGACAGACAGACAGATAGACAGACAGACTAGAGATGATAGAGATTAGAGATAGAGATAATAGAGATGATAGAGATAGAGATAGATAGAGAGAGAGTCAGGCTTATTACTGTAATAATTTGTTTCTGTTACTTCTGTACTTGAAGATTATTTTTAATAGATTCACCAGAATTGAAAATTAGTATCTTTTCCGAAAGTTTGTAGTTATGGTGTTTCCAAATAGGCCATATGTTTTGTAAGGCCATAAGGAACAAATGTGCTTGTCTACATTTCTGCCACAGAACACGGTTTCTGACTATGTTTGTGATTATGGATCATGTAATTACTTGGATGGTCAAAAGAAAAACAGCATATCAGAAAAGGACCAAAAGGCTATTACATGTCGCACCATTTCATTGACACTTATATGATAACTTGGCATTTTAAATGCTTTTACTGTGTTAATGTTTAAGTATTTAACTTCATATTTAAGGAATAGAGGCTACTGATTAACAATTCATAGTTCTCCGTCAGTCCTAACTCTTCTTCCTGATGAGACCCATGGGCAAGATGAGGTAACAATGTCCAAAGGGCCATACCTGGCAAATGACCACTTCGTATCTTACTACAAATGAGGAAGAGACGGATTGTGTTTCCTGGCATTGTTTTTCACGTCTTATTTCCTAGCCTCCAAAATTGTATGATTTTTAAAAATTTTATCAAGCTGTCAAAACCATTGTTTAACTCCCCCAAAAGAAAAAATGTAGATATTGACTAAAAAGCATTTGTTTCACCTCAACCATTTGAAGCCATTTTTCAATGCAGTTCTTAATTCTACCTGCATGCAAATCAGCCTTCAAAAACCTAATGCTGGAGAAGCAGAACTGGATCTTTCTTGGGTGTGCAATTATTTTTGTGTGTTTCTCTGAAAACATGTGTCCATTTTGTCTTTGCCTAATGTACTTGCCTTTCTCTGGGAGTTAAGAAACAAAGCATGCTGCTGTGCTGTGTGAGGTTTTACAAGATTTTGAGGTTTACCAATCCCCAAATCCTGCAGAGACACCAGTCTTGCTGATAGCATTGAACAGAAGATTGAAACAAAGAATGATTTGACCGTTGTATTTCTCTGTCAGGAGCAGCTAAAACCCGGGTTACCTGTAAGGGAAAGAATAGCACACAATCTGAGTTTGCAACGTGTTTAAGCCAGGAAAAGCACAAACTGTGCATGGGGTGTAACTTTTGTTTTGTTTTGTTTCTTCTGCAACCCTTGTGTAACAAGATGAAAGCACAAAGCTTCCATCTTAAGTACGGTTTCTAAAAAAGGAAAGAGTAAAATCTATTCCAGTACTTCCAGCTGCATTTCTAAATGAACTGATTGAAAAATCTAAACAAAACCAATGTGAAATTCACTGTGAAGCCCAGGCTTTCTACCACCGTGTCTGGTTCAAAAGTGAGTTGTTATAGCAACAGGAGAAAAGTAAATGAGCATTTCATGTTGTAAAATTACGTGGGCCTCTGTTCTAAACAATAGCGTCTGTGCAGTCAAATGAGCCCCAGTCACAGGAAGGAGAAGGATTTCATTTCAATTGTCAAGCCTTGCACCAAACCTACCTTTAAAACGCAAAGTTCATTTCAATTAACCTTATTCCCCAAATCGATATAATAAATTCTCTGGCAGGATGAGACCACGCAACATCCTGTCTGAGGAAGATGACCTCAGGAAAATATGGTGCCATGGATTTCAGGGCTGAAGAATAGCCGAAGTGCTGAGTGGCACAGAGCTCACTGCACGGGACACGGAGCCTTTCACCTCTAAATCATTGTTTCTAATCCAGTATAGATTGGAAGCAGGCGAGAGACCTTGCTTTTTAACACTTACTCACTGACCTGTATTAAATTGGATGTTGATCTGGGTCCTGTTTCAAATAGATGTCTACACGGTGGGTGTTAGTGTGAGCCCCACACTGACTTCCAAGAAACTGGGCTGAATGAGCTTGGAGAAACTCTTTGGGGCTTTGTTTTTGTGTTTTCCACTTGTGTAGAGAGCCCCTGAGCAACTGCAGTGGAGTACACTGTAGGGAGATTTCTTGGATCGGTGGTTGTGTCTCAGTCATCTTATTGGGAGCCTACCTCTAGGCTAACACAATTCTGTTTAGTTAACCATTTATAATTATCAGTGTTGCAGATTATCACATTTAAATTAATTTGTAAATATGTAAAACACCAAGGGAGAGAGAACCAACCCTTAGTCCCTAAGAACAACCCCCCCACAAATCCTATGGCAATTTTTAATTATTAGCTATAACTGATCTGTATAATTAGCCTGGGCTAAGATTCCCTAATGCCTTTCTATTTAAAGACACAAACACACTATTTATATACCCAGATAAGTGTGTGGTTCTGAGAAACCTCCATTTCAAGAATGAGAATCCTAAGTGAATAAACAGATGGCAATTTAGGACTGTAAGGGGAACTCAGACTCATAAAGCCCTCACCAGGGGGGTGCTGATGTATGAACAACAGGCAAGAAAGGAACAGAGTCGACTTGAATGTGTGGGTCAGGGGTGAGCTTAACCCCCCTGAACCCCCAATTGTGAAGGTAAGAATGAACCAGCCCTCTGGCTTCAGTAGAGTGGCCTGCCCTACGCCCTGTATCAGGAGTCCCAATATGGCTGATGATCTGGCTCATGCAGGAGGGTTTCACAGAAGGAAGAGTGCTCTGGTCCTACCACCATGGTTTTGATTCAGTCAGCATAGAAGTGGGCTCAGGAACATGCATTTTTAACAAGTTCTCAAGTGATTCTGATGATCTAAGCCTTGAATACTATCGCCAAATCACTAAACTTCGTGGGGTGTAGAGGGTTCGGGGGAGGGACTTTCATCTCTTCTTCATCAGTGAAGTCAGCCCAGACACTGGCTGGGACAAAACCTCCTGAAAGCACTCTATCCAACCCCACGTGCTGCGTTTCACAGGAAACCTTCCAAAATGTCTAATACTAAGATTTTCATAAATTCTAGAGCAACTTGATATATTCTCTAATGTCTATAGAAGAAATAGACTAAAATTCAACTCTGTACCTTGAGCCACCAGATCCTTTCTGTTGCCCTCTTTCTGAAACTTCTAGCACCCTCACCTGATCCTCATTCTGCTTCAGCCAAACTCTTGACGGCTCAAAGTACTTGTGTTGTTGTTTTGCTCTGACCTTTCCCCAGATCTCTGCTTGGCTGCCCATGCCTCAACCCTCAGACCCTAGCTCATAGATCACTTTGTGAGTGGTCTTCTAAGGACACTTCATCTGGAGTAGCCCCTAGGCCCACCCTCTTGTCCCTTCTCTTGTAAGATGGCTTTCTACTACCAGATCATAGTTTCCTTCTTTCCCAGTCCTTAGCAACCTCTGCAGATATCCTAGGTATGATTTGTTGTCTGTTGAATGTTCCTCTTCTCCCATTAAAATGTCAAGTCTCTAAGGTCAGAAGCTAATGGTTGCTAGGGTTGTGGATGAGTTGCAGCCACCACCTCCATCACACGCCAGTTAGGTCACTGGGCGCAGGCTAGCCGGTACTGAGGCTGTCGCTAGCACACCATAGCAGACAGGTGGGGTGCCATCTTTCAATTTCACTTTCATCGGCAGAACAGATGTAATCATTATGAGCATATAAGCTCTAAATGATCAATGGAGATAACTGTAAATTGAGAATCCCAGCTTTTATTAGAGTTCACAGAGTATGTAGGGTTTTCTTATTTTTCTTGTATCAGAAGGAAATTTATTTCTGATTATGTCCTGTCAGAGTCTTGCGTCTTCAGTCCAGGGACATTCTAATTCTACATTGTAGTTTTGATACTGGCCCGGCAGATTGACAAGATCATTAACAAAAATAACACTAGATATACATACAGTTCAAACAGGGAAAGGAACATTGAACGGAAGGTATATAAAAGTAAGAAACCACAATAGAAGAAAAACTGGAACTATTAAGCCATCTCTTATTAGAATGTATTTGTTAGTGGGTGCTTCTAACACAAAAACCGCAAGGAGCCCTTATTACGAAATTTGACATTAATGTTCAAGTTATTTTAAATTCATATTTTCTCTAAACATTTCTAATAATCTTCCCTTTTTTATGCTTCCAAAGCCTTGCTCCTCTTCCCAACACCCCTACCTCCAAATCTAGATACATTCTTTTCTTAAGAAAAAAAAAAAAAATTTTTTTTTTTCTGCCAGAAAACTACAAAAGATTTGACACTTGGCATGTGGTGATTCAAAAACTACACTGTCCCTTCTCAGCACCCCTTATGTCTTTATCTAACAAAATCCATATGCTGTGTGGTCACCATGGCAACTAAGTAGGCTTGTAATTGCAACCCCAGAAAGCTAATTTTTTCACTCAAATTGTGGCATATATTTAACCTGTCTGAGGTTTCAACAAACCACCTTTTAATGACAACTGTTTTGAAAGGTCTAATTTAGTCTGTTTTTTTGAAGGCACATTTTTTTTTTTAACTTAATCAACTAGCGCTAACAGGGGAGCAGGAGAGGCTGCTACTTACCTTACAAAATTGTACCTGATCATTGTATTACAATAGAATCTAAACATGTGACACCTTGAAGCGTCCACATCAACATCCTGAGATGGCATAGTTCAGGAGTGTCCGACCTGGCTTCCTTAGGCCACATTGGAGGAAGAAGAGAGAAGTTACCTTGGGCCACACATAAAACACACTAACGCTAATGACAGCCGATGAGCTAAAAAGGTCACGCAAAAAAATCATATAATGTTTTAAGAAAGTTTATGAATTTGTGTTGGGCCACGTTCAAAGCCATCCTAGACTGCGTGTGGCCTGCGGGCCGCATGTTGGACAAGCTTGCTCTTTGGAGACACAACCACAGAACCAAAGGCTTCTTAAGGTCCCCGTTCCAAACTCTTTTCTTCTACCTGCCATCAAGGATAATGCCACCTCCGCTGTGACCAATGGCACGAGTGTGCAGACTAAGTAGCTGCTGGGTTGGAGTTTCTTAATTAACAAATGTTAACTTAGGTTACATTTTCCTTCTGTGCTTTTGGTTCACAGTAATTTCCATAGTGATCATCCCAATAAATTTAACAAAATAAACAAACAAACAAACAAACAATAAAATAAAATAAATCTTTAAAAAAATTTTCCGTAGTGGCTATGTTTTACTTTTCTGAATAGATAAAGCACGACTGTTGGAAAGCTACCTTGGCTCAATTATCGGATTCCCTTGGGGAGTGAAGTGCCTGATCAAGAAGTTTAAGAACATGGTTCTGGCCCAGAGTTACAGGTTTTGCCCTCAGGAAATCTATGCTCTAGCTACCTGGAACTTCATGCTGTTGGGGGAAGTGCAGTGATGGACTTCAAAAGACTGGCGTTCTAGTTCTGGCTCATAGAGTTTCTGGTTGTGTGACTGTAACCCAGTCATGCACAAGGGGACAGCCTGACCGTCTGAGCTATGTCACTGTGAGCTGTGTCCCAGGCCTGCCCAGATCTGCCTAAAGGAAAACGGGATAATCTCACATGAACCTACATGCCTGGGCAAGAAGAAACCTCCCAGTGAAGACTTCAACCTGCAACAAGGGAACATGAGACAGCCTGGCATGGTCCAAGGAATGAAGGATCTTAAACACAGCAAAAGGTACCAATTAGAACATGCCCTCCCCCATGCATATCCATCCAGCACATGTGCAGACCCCTGTCATAGCACACCAGAGAGCAGAGGCTGTGGCCAAAAAAGCAAAACACAGGGAAGAGCCTTTTTGCCAGGGTGACCACAGCCCCCCGTTTGTCTGGGATTATCTGAGTTTGCATGCTTATTGTCCTGGCATCATTTTCAGTCATTCCTCCTTTCAGGATCAAAAGCACCCTGGTTTTGATGTTGAAGTCTGTGGTCACTTCTTTTGTCATGACAGTCTGTTCAGGTTGAAGGAAGCCAGGAGGCGGTGCCACTTTGGAGAATGTATAACCACGCAGCTCCTGGGATGCACTGATGAGCGGTCCCCTCCAGCAGGTGGCTGCGGGGGCCCTAATCAGATGCAGTGAACTGGAATGCTTACAACTGAGAGCGAGGATCAGGACCATGATGTGGCAGCACCAGCGGCATCTCCACACTCAGCAGAACGACGGCCAAGGAGAATGGCCTTGGCGGGGTGACTGAAGGGCCCATGCTTAGAAGAATGTGGAAAACGCACTTTGCAGACCCCTTGATATTGTGGGGAACTGGGTGGAGGCCGAGAACCCTGGTTTTCTTATAGCAAGGTGATGGGTGGAGCTGCTGACCACACCTGGTCTGGCTCGGGTATGTCCATCAAACTCTGCAGGTGAACACAGAGGCACACGCACTATAGGGGAAGCTTAGGAGCAAGGGTGCAGGCTTCCCATCATTTTAGGCTTTCAAACAATGCTCCCAGTGGTGGCCCTTTACCTGGCCCAACTGCATTATAATATAGAGCTCATTCCCGACAGGGGGTCCTTTGGGGGACACCAGTTCCTGAGAACCCCTCTGGGTGATCCTTCTTCTTTCTCTCTCCTCGTCTCCTGCCCACAACCCCAGGGATGGTTTGAGTGTGGAAGAAACTGTCTCTTTCGTGTTGACTTCTCCTCATGTCGACATTCTATCTAAGTTCAAGTATCCCTTTGCCCTTCAAGCTTACATTTCATTAAGGAAAGGCCAGAAAAGTGTGCAGAATAATTCTGGGCACACGCCATATATCATGGCTCCCTAAAACTAGAACACAAAGATATGGGAAATTACTAGAGAAAAAAAATGGTGACATATTGGTTTTTTATTACTTCTATAACAAATTTCCACCAACTAAGTGGCTTTAAACAACACAAGTTTATAATCCACAGATCTGTACATTAGAAGTCCTTGGTAATTTAGCTGATTCTTCTGTTCTGATTCTCAAGAGGCCAAAATCAAGGTGTTGGCCTTCCTGGGCTCTTATCTAGAAGCCCTGAGGATGGGATAGGTAGAAATCCGCTGCCACGCTGAGTAACATTGGCACAGACCAGCTTCATGTGGCCTTGTGCTCATTTCTTCCTGGCTGTCACCTGATGCTATTCTCAGCTCTAGAGGCAACCCACACTCCCTAGTTAATGGCCCCCTTCACCTTCAAAGCCAGTCACAGGGCTCCCAGTCCTCTCACAATTTGAGTCTCTTTCGTTTCCTCTTCTGGTGTGTTTCTTCCACTTGCAAATGGAGAAAATTCTCTGCATTTAAGGGCTCATGGGATAAAATTGGGCCCATTCCATCATCCATGGTAATGTCCCCACTTTAAGGATCTTAACTTTAGTTGCATCTGCAGTTCCTTTTGTCATGTAACATAAACTAACCATGGTGTGTCGCCTGGAAGCCAAAATTCTGACCTCACAAACTTAGTATCTGAAACAGCGGTCAATCACATTACTATTCTGATCACTCCTTTTTCAGCCCCAGCTAAAGGAGAAACACTCAAGAAATAAGCAAAGAGATGGAAAGTAGAAAATGCCCAAAACACATGCCGAGGTGGGGATCACATAAGGATTGTGAAAATTTTCAAGGGAGAAAGTACTGTAACTTCTCAGACAAAGACAGGTGATATAGATCCATTTCCTTACAGCCACTGTTCCAAACTTACATAATCCCTCTCAGAAGACTCTGTGGCAGCATCTAAAATAAAACAAAACAAGACACAAACAAATGAACAAACAAAACAGACTCAGAAACAGAGACTAAAGGAACGGTTACCTGAGGGAGTGGGTGGAGAGATGAGTGAAAAGTGGTAGGGGAATGTAATCAGTATCGGGATTGGTTTACATAGTGACAGGTAATGATTCAAATTAGTGAGGTGATCACATAGTAAGGGATACAAATGTCAAATCACTATATTGTACCCTGAAACTAAAATAGCCAATTATAAGATTATATGCTAATTATACTTAAAAAAATAAAACAAGAAGAAGAAAAAGGGGGAAATAAAAATAATAATAATAATAAAAGAAGCCACAGCAGGCCCAAGGCAATGCCAGGATCTATTAAGAGCAAAAATATATAAAATCCTGAGCTTTGTAGTGAGTACATTAGAAATCAGACCCAGGATACCAAGGTCTGTCCTCATTTCTGAAGGGCCAGCCTAGGAAGAGAACTGAAAGCCACAGGACTCAGAAGTCCCGTGGACACAGGAGGGGCAGGAAACCAGAAGGAGACTAAAGTTGACAGTCTTTAACGTCTTTTTTTTCTAAGCAATATATGTGCTTGTTTTTATTTTAGTCTATTTTTTACTTTTTTTCCTCAAGAGCTAGTGGTATAATGTTCTTTATTTTTTTATTTTTATTAAATTTGCAGGGGAAGCCGGGATGGCTCAGTGGGTTGGGCGCTCACTTTGCAGCGCTGGGGACCGAGGATCAAGTCCCGGCCCCGGCCCGTGCGGACCCATATGCTGAACTGGGAGCTCCCCCAGTTCGGTTCTCTCTCTGTCTCTGTCTCTGTATCTCTCCCTCTGTCAAAAATAAAAATAAATAAAAAAAATATATTTAAATTTGCTGAGGTGACACTGGTTAGTTAATTATATAGGTTTCAAGTATACACTTCTATACTGCATCATCTACATATTACATTGTGTGCTCAGCACCCAGACTCAGTTCTCCTTCCATCACGGTGTACTTGCCCACTGTTACCCTCTCCTACCATTGTCCCTCCCCTCTTGCCCTCTGATACCCACTAAACTATTATCTGTGTCTGTGAGTTTTGTTCGTCTTGTTTGTTCATTGCTGTCAGCTTTATATCCCACATATGAGTGAAATTGTATGGTTCTCGACTTTTCTGTCTGACTAAATGCACAGGATTAGAGTGACTATATGCAGATATGGCATCTCAGTTAACCCTGGTGACTTTCTGGTACTGAAAGAACATTTTAATCTTAATGTGAGCTGATAACCTTGGCCTGTGTCTTCAGAAATCACTAACCTTACAGAAAAGAGTACCCTCAGCTGCCACGATGGCATTGAGCCAAGTTAGCTTGAAACACAGGCTGAAGAGAAGATGGGTCCACAAGGAGGAAACTTAGTGCAATATCCACATTCTTTTATGTGAATTGAGTATGTAGATTTGAAACTGAAAAGTGAAGGCTGATGTGTTTTCAGGATGGTTATTAGCTTTACTTTTTCAGTATTCTTTAGTGTTACCAAATTGTTTTTGTTGAAGAGAAAGTAATTCACGTTTCAGATTGGCTGTCATTATAAAAGAAGTCACAGCTACAAGTCTAGACATTTATGATCACTTCACAAGGACTTGTCCTTATGAAATAATCATCATTTTTATGCCAGCTATAATTTATTGATCTGACATGTGCCTGAAATTATTTAGATAGGGGAAGTAGGCTTTCTTCTCTTTCCACAATACAGAGAAAAGTTGTCCCAGACTCCTGAAAATATAATAAGCCTCTGATATTGGGAACATTTTAGAATTATATTGTTCATTTATTAAAGTCAGTTTAAAATATGCTCAAAACTGAAAGTTTTTACTGCTTTCCCATTTATAAAAAAAAAAAATTTGTTTTTCAACTATTGTCTTCAACTGTCAGCAATTTAAAGAGGAGAATAAAAAGGAGGAAGAGGAGAGGAAGAGTAAAGAAAGATAGGAAAGGAAGAGGCAGAGGTTAGGAGGAGAAAGAGAAGACATGCTTTGCAATTAATCTGGATTTTATAGATCTCTGTGTAGGTAGCTCACAGGAGGGAACACAAGGGTTAAAATATTTGTGGCAATGACAGTTGGGTCATCAGCTGGCCTAGAAGAGAAATTTTTATGTTCTGTAGCCTCAGCTTTTAGTGGCACTTCCATGATTCATTGTCTTATAACCAAATAATTGGGGGGGTAGTTCATAGCAGATGTCTCTAGCTATCCATCATTTTTATATGCGCTAGGAATTACTTCTTTCTATTTTACAGATGAAAATGTTAAGTGTGGCTTGCAGGTGCTAATGTACTGCATCTGTTAATATTGATAGGAAGGTCTGTCCTCTGTGACTCCATATTAACCTTTAATATTTATTTTATTGCTTATGCCGGGTAATTTCGTGAACTACATTTCCTGTTGATGTGGGCCGATGGTATTTTTCATTGCTTTGACTTCCTAAAATTATCTGGCTGTTGTCAGACTGTGTAGTCAGCCCTACCTGGGTGTGAATATAAGAAGGAGTCCTACATGAGAAGCCAGTATTGTTGGTTTCTCTCTGATGCTTTCCCCAAACACTATAGTTTGCCAAAATTAGATTTTGAAAATTCTTTTTGCCCAATGTGAGGTGTCCTTCTTTGATTATTTGCAGTAATGTTTCAGTGTTTCCCAATGTATCTTTAGAGGTTTATTATGTATTAAATAAGAAGTCCCAGGGGAAGCTGGGGTGGCTCAGTGGGTTAAGCGCTCACTTTGCAGCACCGGGCACCGGGGATCGAATCCCGGCCCCGGCTAGTGTGGAACCATATACTGAACTGGGAGCTCCCCGAATTCAGTTCTCTCTCTGTCTCTGTATCTCTCTCTCTCTCTGTGTCTAAATAAATAAATAAATAAATAAATAAATAAATAAATAAATAAATAAATAAAAGATTTATTAAAAAAAAAGAAGTCCTTCAGTCTAGGTAGTAAAAGTAGCTCCTATGTCATCTTCTAAAGGTTCTATAATTTTGTGTTACATTTAACTTGAATCACCTGAAATTCATTTGTGTTTATGGTGTGGGGTTAGGATCTAGTCTTGTTTCTTAAATGGCATTTCTTTTATTGAAAAGTCATGTTCTGTCTACTCATTGGCAGCACTAGCTCTGAAATAAGTCAGTTCTCACGGATGTGCACTCCCAAACCACCCAACCTTACTATATTTCATAATAATCCTTGAAAGCTTGTAAATTTAGTTCCTCGGTCTGTTTTGTCTTTTTGAAAAATATATTGACTATTCTTGACCCTTTGTTTCTCCATATACATTTTAGAATCAGCTTTGTTTATTACACACACACACACACACACACACACACACACACACTCAAAAGAAAAAGAAAAGAAATACAGAAAAAATGCATGTAGAATTTGGATTGGATTTGAATTAGTAAATCAATTTGTTAAGGATTAGCCTCAAAATGATTTTGAGTCATCCTACCTCTGGACAGCGTATACAGTTCCTTGGGCCAGGGGGAAGGGATCTTGAACGTTTTTCAATAAAATTTTAGAATTTTCTCCATAAAGTAGAAAACAGTAGCTAGATTTCTTTGGGGGAAATTTATATATATATATATTTTTTTAATATTTTTATTTATTTATTTTGACAGAGGGGAGAGAGAGAGAGATACAGAGACAGAGAGAGAACTGAACTGGGGGAGCTCCCAGTTCAGCATATGGTTCCACACGGGTCGGGGCCGGGATTCGATCCTCGGTCCCCGGAGCTGCAAAGTGAGCGCCTAACCCACTGAGCCATCCCGGCTTCCCCGAAATTTATGTTTTTGATACTATTATAAACAGTATATTTTAAAATTAAACTCCCTGATGTATAGAAGAAATTACTTGGCATTTTTACATAAACAACTCTAAGGAAACCAAATCATCCAGATTTCTTAATAATTATCATGCTTTATCTGTAATTCTTGGGGATTATTTTTATATAGACAGTCTTATCAGCTAATAATGACAATTGTGTTTCTTTTTAATTATTTTATTTTTTTTCTTACCTTACTGTGCTAGTATCACCCTTGATAGGTTAATGTGAGCACTTTGTGATATTCTTAACTTACAAGGAATAATTTTAATGTATCACATTGAATACAGTATTTACTTTTTTTGTCACTATGTTTTCTCTTCTCTATCCTTATTGCGTTAGCATTTGGATGTTGTTCAATATTTTCTTTAATGAAATTATTTAGTTCGTGTTATTTTACTTCTTTGATCTGCTAATGTGATAAAATATATTAATAGATTGTCTTATGTTAAGCCATCCTTGCACACCTGGGTTACAAATTGGTCATCTTTTAAAAAATTCTTTGCTAGATTCAGTTCACAAATATATTTAGGATTTTTGCATCTATGTTTGCATTAATTAGACTAATAACTAAGCTGCTATAACAAGGAAACCCAACATATAGCAGAGTTCATAAGATAGACATTTACTGGTACTTTCCTCTCGGGTATAGTCTGGAGTAGGTAAGTGGTGGGGCAATTTGTCTGTTCAGTACTCGGTCATACCACTTCTCAGCCAGGTGCAAGAGGGAGAGTCCTAAACAAGTCTCTTAAAAAGATGACTGGGGAAAGCTGGGCTGGCTCAGCGGGTTAAGAACTCACTTTGCAGCCCTGGAGTATGAGGATCAAATCCCCGCCCCGACTCAGGCGTATCCATATGCTGAGCTGGGGTGTGCCCCCAGTTCAGTTCTTGCCGGGGCCTATGCGGGAGGCTCCCAGCCCAGTCCGTGACCTGAGCAGCCCCATGCCCACCTGTGAAGTGAAACTATATGGAAAACTAATGCTGTCAACTATGGAGACCCCTCTGCCATTCCCCCTGTCTCTGTCTGTCTCTCTCTGTCAAAAACAATAAAAATAAATCTTTTAAAAAAATAATAAAAATGACTGGGAAATTGGCTTTCTCTCAGGCAATCACATTTCATTTACCCATAGTTATTCTCATGGCTACATGTAGATACAAGAGAAGCAGAAAACTGTTTTCTATGCCTGGGTGGCCTTGAGCCCAGCTATATTCTCTGTGAATTCCTATTACTAAAAGAAATAAAAGAATACTTGAAGCTGGGGACAGTTAACCATCTCCAAATATGTGTGGCCATGAGAAACAATGGACAATGATTTTCTTTTTCATACTATCCTTGTCTCAGGTTTTAACAACAAGGTCACGTTAGCTTCAGAAAAAAAAAAAAAGAAAGAAAAATAAATTAATAACTATTCTCTGTTTTCCTATCCTTTTGTGTAACTTGGGTAAATTTATAACTTTAAAACAATTTTTTTTTTTGCTAGCACTTAAGAATAACATCTTACCCTATTTAAACATTTTGCTGAATCTCAGTTTATTTTCTACTTTTTTTCTGATTATAATTTAATTATTTTTTTCTTCTATTTGCTTTTAAGCAGTTTTGTACATTTTACTTGCTGTTCAAGAATAACTTTTGTCTGTCTTAGCCCTCTGTATGGTTGGTTTTAATTCCTCTTATCTGTCCTCATTTCCTTTTTCCTCTGCTTTGTTTGCTTTTATTTTGATGCTCTTATACTGAATTCTTTTGTTTTTTTTAAGATTTATTTTATTGTTTGAGAGGTGAGAGGGGGTAGGAGGGGAGACAGAGAGAGACAGAGAGAAGGAGGAAGGCCCAGTGCAATCTCCATAGTTGTGCATCATCAGTTGGGACATGGTTTCACTCCACACAGGTGGATATGGGGTCATGTAGGACAGGAATGAACAGGGGGCCTCCCGCATGGGAGGCAAGAACCTTCGCCATTGAGCCATCCCAGCGGTTACAACACAGTTCAGCTTGTGGGTCTGCATGGGCCAAGGCCAGGATTCCATCCCCAAACCTTGTGGTTACAAGGCAAGCGCTCGGCCTGCTGAACTATCCCAGCATCACCTCTACTGAATTCTTAAAATGGACGCTTAAGTTGTTCCTTAAGTATTACCTAATAGTATTATCATTGTAATTTTGTCCTAAATATTTTCTAATCTTTATCATGATTTCTTATTTAACCCTTCAGTTTTTCACAGTCAAAATGCTTCCATGAAAGCAAAATTCAAAACAGTATATATATATATACACACACACACATGCACATACATATATACATACACATACATATATATATGTGTGTGTGTGTATATATATATACACACATACATATACACACACACACACACATATATATATATATATATATATATATACACACACATACATACATATATACACTATCCTATCTCTTATATAAGAATAGAAAATAAGAAAGCAGTCATATATCTGTTATTCCTTTTAAGAAGAAACACAGATGGATAAAGCAACAGTTTTTGATTTCAACACATTTCTTACCTGCAAGTGGTAGTAGGAATTAGGAGCTTGGCTTTTTAAAGGTGACATATTCAAAGCTAATCCTCTGATTGATTTCTAATAAAAAATAATTTTAACAGATTTTTTATCTGGCTCCTTCCCTAGTCTAAAATTAAAAATAGTACACCACAGCGCTCTGAATATTATACCTACTTACAGATCTTACAAAATATCCAGGCTTTCCTCTCCTGTCATTTTGCACAAATTTAATATCAGAGTTATTGCAGTTTTTCAAATAACTGACAGATTCTTTTCTCTGACAAAACCCCGACTATCACATGCTGACTCATAGCCTGTGGTATTTTCATAATTAATTAGAACTAAGTAGCAGTGCCACAATAAATGAACACATGGTTTTCCTGTTGTTATTTCCTTAAATACTTCTATTTGTCCACAGACCCACTAGTGGTGACTCATAGTAACTCCCCTGTAACTAAGGTGAATTATATAGCTTTTTTGGACACTAATTCTGCTTGCATTTGGTCACCTGAGAATCCAATGATATGATTTCTAGCAGATAACACTGAAAGAGTGATCTTATAAAGTAAGTAGGTGGCTGGCTACCCAGTGTGGTTTTAAATTTATTTTTACTTAGTAGGAACCAGGGTTTTGTTATTTAAATCTCTTGCTGTCTCTGGTTAAATCCTCCTGCCTTACTGTTGCTGTTGTTGAGATTATGCTGAAAAAAATGGAATTTCTGCATAAAGAGCTTTTGGCTAGGGGGCAACAGACCAGCTAGTACATTTGAAATGGCTGTTCCTTTCTTACAGTGAATGGAAAGGTATTTGAAGCATATGGAACTCCTTCACAGTTAACATCTGTCAACTGCACCATGTACAACTTCATCAGCTGGGAATCCGAATTCATTCACAATACTCCTGTTTGCAAACATCCTTCATTGAAGCTGTTCAGGTTATGCTATTGCACAGCAAGGACCTGAATGCTAAAGAGGAGCTCAAATTTACGCTGACATATAACTTTTTTTTTTTAATTTATTTTTTTATTGTTAAATTTAATGGGGTGACATTGGTTGGTAACAATTAGATAGTTTCCAGGTGTACAAGTCCACATCACATCACCCATGCATCGCATTATATTTGAATATTGCAAGGAGGTGGCAATTGCATGAAAGCCCCTCTTCTGAGTGGAGGCTGGGAAATTTGGATATGGGGCAAGTTTACGTTATATACTGGTCTTATCAAATGTTAACTTTTCTCAGATACTGAGAGAGTTTTCCGGTGGTTTGTGTTGTTCATTTGATTATAATGAAGGCCTTTCATGAAGCTTTTATGTAGGTATTCCTTGTGGATTTGAGCTTAACAGTATGAAGACTACTGAGTTTATATAGGATCAATCCTATAAAAACTGAGTCAGAAAAAGGAGGCAGATGATCACTCTTAATTTGGTATAAAATTGTACACAGGCTCATAAATCTCAGTGTGACCTGTGAAAATGAAGCAAGGAGAAAACATACACTGGGAACAAGATTTTAGATACCGTAGTATGATTCTTACATATATTTTAGGACGTCCTACTGTGTTGTGTGTATAATGATATGCTTTTATTGTAGAATTACAGCCTGTACACTTTGCATTGTTGTTTTTTGGAAGCAATTAAATAATTGTTTTCAGGGCAAGAGTATAGCATTAATTTAAGCATACTTAAGACTTAGAACAATGCTTAAGAATCACCGGGAAGATTTGTTTAAAATGCAAATTTGGGGAGTGTTGGTTCCAATCTGATATACCACGAGTGGAATCTAGGACTCTTATCTTTCTAACAAGTACCTCAAAATATTCTGATTTGGGTGGTTCCCAGAAAAACATTATTTTAAAAAATACAATTACAATTAAAATAAATAAATAAATAAATAAATAAAAATACAATTAAAAACAAGATAAACAGGCATTATTTTTATTAAAGAAATAAAAAAATCAACTTTGAAGAAAATATAAATAGGGAATCTTGTTTTCCGGTATAATTTATTTTTATTTATTTATTTTTTAAAGATTATTTTTATTGTTTTTTTAACAGAGAGAGAAGGGGAAGGGCCCAGAAGTCTCCACAGTTGATGGCATTAGTTTTCCATATAGCTTCACTCCACAGGTGGGCGCAAGGCTGCGCAGGGCAGGAACTGGGCCAGGAGCCTCCCACATAGGCCCCAGCAAGAACTGAACTGGGGGCACACCCCAGTTCATCATATGGGTCTGCCTGGGCTGGGATTCGATCCTCGGGCTCCAGGGCTACAAAGCAAGCGCTTAACCCACTGAGCCATCCCAGCTTCCCCTTTATTTTTATTTTTAATAAAGGGATATGACTAGAGTCCCAACTCCTTAAGAAGCAAGGCAGAAACCCATACCAAGTGTGTATGCTTGGGGGCCAGAGCTTTCCGAAGGCCACTTCTGCCTGGCACTCGGTGGGGACTCTACTAAGTCCCTGTGCTGCCTGTGTCTCTTTTTCCTCCCTTCCAAATGGAGGGGGGACGGGAGGGGGGCTGAACCTTTCTACCACCAGAGAGGTTGAATATAAAGGAAAAGAATTATAAGTCTACTTTGTGAATCTAAACTAGTGTCATTATATTCAATATTTGGATAATGCTTAATTCTTTCAAAATTGTTGTAGTTAATATACCATAATTACAAAGGTGCACACTTTAAAGCCAGATTCTATGCTACATAATTGTAGCCTCTTAGAAACTTTGAAGGGCAATGCAGATCACAGTCACATTACACGTAGGCCAACCCTGAAAGATAAAACCTTCAAGGCTGCTAGAAAAAGAAATTTCACAGCTGCCCTTGGCAGTTGTGTGTTCCAGAGCTTAAAACCGTTCAGCAGAAATCCTTCTGAGTTCTTAATCCAGGCTCTGGCCTGTTCTTGGGTGAAAGGGGAAAACTGCTCTTGACTCACAGTATCCTTCCATGGACTAAAATGTTTTAAGCTTTCTGTTGTTTTTGTTGTTGTTTTAATACAAAATATGAAGCCAGTACCTTTGGCCTTTTCATGTAAAGCCCCAAAACATTCCACGTATATTTTATCCCTGGCTTCTTTTCATTATAGGCACTAAAGTGTAATTTGAGATGACAATGACTATTGCATGTGGAATCTTTCCTTAAACTTTGTTTCTGTTATTGAGTAAATGGTCTTAGGAGACCTTTAAAAAAATCTAGTAAGTTTATCGGGAAATGTTCTTTATCAGTCTAATAGTGTGACTGTAACAAGCCAATTTCATGTCTCTCTTCTCAGTTTCCTCTAAATGAGGCACTTGAATGAGTCACTCTGGATTTTGTTCCTCTACAAACCCCTCCAGTGGTTTATTCTAGAAATAGGATGGGTTTAACCTGGAATATTGTGGCAATAAAGGACCTGTTTTTGTAAAGTGCAGTGTTGATCCCTGCCCTTTTTGTTTTTCTTAACATATTATCTCTTCTGGTGATAAGGGTCCTATCTTGTCTCTCGTAGAAGAAAGTAAGGAAGAGAAGAAGAAAAGGAGAATAGAAAGCTAGAAGGAGAAACAGGAAGGAAGGAATGGAAAGAAGGAAAGTAGTAGGCAGCAGTAATATTAATTGCAAGTAGTGTAGATATCAGATACACTGTTGAAAATTATACACATGTAGTATCTGACGGAAAATCAAATCTAGGGTTGTTTCCTAGGGGGGTAGGGTGGGAGAACAGATATGGGAGGGCTTTCTGGAAAAAAAATTCAGCCATTGTTAATTTAACAAGAAAGATTACATAGCTAGGTACTTTTCTGACAGCCAATACACACACACACACACACACACACAGGGCAAGCTGATAAATTTTGCCTTCACTATAATATTTTTTGTTGCATTAGACATATCGGGATATAACTAACCATTTCTGGATAGTCACATGTATCTCCCTTCCATCATTCTTGACCTTGCACACATCGATGCTTACATTTTTTCCCCCAGTGCAAACCAAAATAAAAGAGTGTTCTGACATTCAGTTCAAACAGCATGCTGTTATTGAATTCTTAATAATGGAAAGTTTTTCCAATTAAAATTCACGGATGAATGCAAGCCGTTAATGGTGATCACTGTGTTGATGTGAGGACAGTAAGATGCTGGGTAAGGCGGTTCAAAGATGGAGAAGTGGAGCAAACGGATTTGAGTGACAAACCGCAAAGTGGACAGCCTACGACTGCAAGTGATCAGCTTTATCATAATCACAGAAGTATACTGAAGTTCATGGCGATTCTGTAGAAAAATAATTCTGCAGCTTTGCACATAAAAGATGTAGGTACATTTCTTTCTTTTTTTTTTATTTAATTAAAATAACCTTTCCCATTCATTTACTATTTAAGTAGAAGCTAAACGTCTCAGCCCGCTTTCATATATATGGCCTAAATGAAACACAGGACCTTGAATTCATTTACTATTCTCTATTTATGTGGTTTGTGGGACCTCACTGCCCCAGCTTCTCCTTAGACAAGATATTTGACAGATGCACGCTATTTCTTTTCATGCCCCTTTATTCAGCATCCATTTTTATTTATGGACTTAAATTTAATAAATTGCATGAAAAAGCTGCCAAGATTTTTCTTCATGTCTGTTGCTATCTCAATAGAGAAGCTTGAAGGCTGTATTACAGGATCCCCTCCATGTGCGAAGACCTCAGGGAGATGCTTCAAGAATGCTTGGCTTCAGCAATTTTGATGTTCCTGTGGATGTAAAAACACACCGAGTTTGCGTCACTCCTGGTCACAGAATAGAAGGAAGGAGTTTCTCTCCTATATGCTTTTCATGGCATGGTAGATGCCCTTTCCAGAAAGTAGAAGGAAAGATTGTGTGGACAGGAACGTCTGCAGATCTGAACTTGTATACACCTTTCTGCTCAGGCTATGGAACAGGGGTGTCCAAACTTTTGGCTTCCCTGGGCCACACATAAAATACATTAATGTTAACGATAGCTAACGAGCTAAAAAGAAATCACAAAAATATAATGTTTTACGAAAGTTTTACAGGGAAGCCGAGCTGGCTCAGTGGGTTAAGTACTTGCTTTGCAGCCCCAAGGACTGAGGATTGAATCCCAGCCCTGGCCCATGAGAACCCATGTGCTGAACTGGGGTGTGCTTCCCGTGTGGGAGGCCCCCAGCCCAGCACCCACCCTGCACGCCCCCCGCCCACCTGTGTGAAAAGAAACCACGTTAATAACTGCTGATATACAACTGCTCTGGGCCCTCCCCCTTCTGTCTGTCTCTCTCTAGCTCTCTCTGTCTCTGTCAAAAACAATTAAAAAAAATGAGAGAGAAAGTTTTACGAATGTGTGCTGGGCCACATGCTGCCAGTGTGTCTTGGGTTGGACCAGCTTGCTCTAGAGGTTAACTCCAGAAGTTTGCTTTCTGACTGCAGGATACTGAGAACTGATTCTAAAGTTTCCTCTGTAGTATCAAGTCAATAGGAATCGATTCCTCAAGTAGTCTGACAGTTCATATTCCCTGCGGCCACGTGATCTTGATTATTAAGAATGTTTTATGTAGTATCTCAAGATATGATACATGAATCAAAGTGCTGCTGGGCCAACATGGGACCCCCTACTTCTCACCAGGGAAGGCGATCTCCCTGGTGTGACTGGACCACTGCTGACCCACCTGAACATCTTCTCTGAGGCATTCAGGCATTGGTTATTTAATCCCCTAAGGGCAGGAAATAAATTAGACACTGCACACTCAGGTAGCTTCATGTGATCTTTCTATAGACAACATTAGAAGCCAAAAAGTGCCTCCCAGCAATGTAGTCCCATAGAGCTTAAAAGGTGTTTGTTTTCTATTCTTATTAGTTTTTCCACCTTTAGTTCTTGACACCTGATATTACTGTGATTTGCAGTTGAAGGGTTTTATTTGTGTCCATGAGCTCTATAAAGATTGTAGGCTTGGGGTTGTACACTGACCCTTATTTATTCTTATTAATTATTATTATTATTATTATTATTACTATTTAATCCAGGTGTGGATTTTTTCCCTTGGTTATCTATATACTAGAATACCCTCTGCAGAACACATTAGAAAAGAAAGGATAGCACTATTGTGGCAACTTTATGAAAAGAAAAACTATAAACCATCCTTAAATATAGAGTCAGCTTACAGCATGTCACATTATAAGATATTACCTCAATGAAACCATGTCACAATTAATGATGTACAACTAAGGAGGCTGCTTTGGGCCCTCCCCCCTTCTCTCTCTCTCTCTCTCTGTCTCTCTCTCTCTCTCTTTTTCTCTCTCTCCCCCTCTCCTCTCAACCAATAAAATAAATCTTAAAAAAAAAGAGAGACATTAACTCTAAATTTTCAATGTTGTATAAGAATTTAGCCAGCCAACTTTCATTCACTTTAATGAATGTGGCTGCTCATTCACCACTGTGAAAAATTCAGTGTTCAGCAGGGTGAAATGCTATATTGATTATGCAGAACCTCAGTCAAGGCTATGCTTTTTTTTTCTATATAATTTATCACATTATTTTGTCTAGGCAGGTGTGTCCTTCTTGCCCTTGGTGTTAGCACTTATTGCCAAAATGCTTTAATCAGTTGTCTCCTTCACTCAAAACTCTGTGTCCAAAGAGTTTGGAAGACAGTGGACAAGTTATAGTCATGGTATGAAGAAAGCAAACTGTATTTCTTAACTATTCATCGAATTCTTGGTTAAAATACAGATGGGGGGTGAAGTGGGTAAAAGGGAGCCAAATATATATGGTAGTGAAAAGAAACTGGACTTTGGGTAGTAAGAACACAATAGAATACACAGATGTCAAATTATAATATAGCACACCTTAAAATTACATAATGTTATTAGCCAATGTTACCCTAATACATTTTGTTTAAAAAAACACAAATGAGGATCCAACCACAACCTCAGACCCCAGTCATGAAACTTAACCAGTTACATCACACAAAGCATTTTGACTTAGAGAACCTCAAATACTATAGAGATAAACTCAGCCTTCCTCTACCATTTGTAGTCTCCGTCTTAGACAAAAATAAGAGAGTTAAATACATATTGGAGTTTCAGTATAGGAAAAAATTGAGGATACCAATTATTAGCCTTAGGACTATAAAAAGTCCTACTTTTTAAAAATTATATCTTGAATATATCTTCAAATAAATTCTCTAATTAAAAAATAGATTTTAAGAATTTCTTCCCCTTTTGAAATTAAATATCATGATTGCTACTAAGATTAGACCCTTCATATTTTTGTGAGTAGTATCTATGACTATGAAAAACTGCTGATTCTAATTCTGTCTATAATTTAACCTGAAGTCATTAACAAGATTACCAATTCAAAGCCTTTTATGCATCATAGTTACCAAAATAATATTTAAACATTATAGTTACCAAAATAGAATCTATTGTTTAGCTATATATTATATATAAGCTATATAAATTATATTAGCTATATATTTATATAGATGTGTATATAGACATAATTCATTTGAAAGAATAAAAATGGTAGACCAAGAAATTCTAGTTATACATGTTTCATATCTACTTAGTGTTCATATTATATTAGCTATACATGTGTTATATAATTAGTGTCCATTACTTTGCAATATTAACCATATAACATTTCTGATTCACTAAGCATATGGCCTAAGTGGCTTCTTTTTTCTTATTTTTTAAATGAAGTACTTAGTTTAGATGTTCTCTAAGGGCTATTTCAGCCCTAAAGTTTATGATTTTGTGTTTGAGGAGATAAACTGGTCATATTGTCTTTTATATGGTCCTACTGCTAACTCAGATATAACCTCACCCTCATTCCCAATAGGAAATATGAAAATATTTTATAGGTGGATCAGCTTTTTAAAATCTAGCAAAAATGACTACAGTAAGGAGGAATCCATTCAAATTTCAGCAGAAGAGAATGACATTTAAAAGACATTCCTTACTTGAAGAGATGTGAGTCATTTTCAGTGACTCATCTGAAGTCATTTGTTGTGGAAACTCCTGGAATAGGGCTGTCTGATTTAAAAGCAATCCAAGATGACTGTCTATCTCATTGGGTCTAGAACATAAGACTATATTGTGTCACGAGATCTGCCCCATGCAGTCTTGTGGCATGTAATGATTCCAATGAACTGAGGTCATAAAATACTTAAGGAAACTGTTCTTTTGCACTTTTATTGATATAAACACTATATTGGCTCATCCAGCTGGACACTCTAAGAGATACCATCAGCATCTATAAATGGATAAAATCAAATTATAAGAAAAATAGCTGATCTAAGAATATGCCAGGCATTATTCCTAACAATGGTTCTAAGCTGTTATGATTACCCTTCCCATAAAAAGGAAGGAAACGAGTGGAGAAGTGTGTGTGATGGAGAAAGTAGCTGTGTCCTTTACCATTATTATGGGGAGGTCTTTCTTTAGAGATGGATTTTTGCTTCATTCATTCATTCATTTGGTTTTGTTTTTAGCATTGACTAGCAGAGCTGTCCTCTAGTTCCTCACTGGTCACTTCCTAAAATCACTGCCCATTCTAGTACCTGATCCTCTAAGGAAAATTGAGCTGCACAGACCTGAAGCCTGGAATCAATACAAGTCACCTTTTCCACACTCCAGACTATCTGTGACATCCTCATGTGCATTCTGTGTAATTACCCCTTGCGGTTTCCTAGCCAAAGAACCCCTCCGAAGTGAAAGTAGAAACTGGTTTTCTCCTTCGATTTCTACGCTCCTTCCTGGGAAGCTTCGTCTTGAACTGTTTTTTTCATTAGCCCTATTCCAAGAGTTTCCAAAATTCCACTACTTGTGGGACTGACTGTTCAAGGCAGACAGGGATGGCTGCAGAACTTAACACACAGACGTCTGCAAAGACCACTGGATTCTCTTGACCTGCTTAAGGCCTAGTGATTTCTTTGCCACCAGGCCCTTTCTAAATGGTACTACAGGGCAGGTTGGTGTAGAGGGCTAGTGCCCACCAGGGACAAATTCAAGGCTATCAAATCACAATTTTTCTGCCACCTAAGGTGAACCTGAACTTTAGACCAAAAGAGAGCCATTTTCTTAGTTCTTTAAATTATTTATAACATCCATCCTCCTCACTACCCCCAACCTATTATCCCATATTTCTGGAAATGTACTGAATCCTGGATATTCGGCCATAGGCATTTCCATATGCCTGTGGAAGATGGAAGTTGGCCTGTGTAACAAGTTTTTCATTAGAGAGAATGAGAAAGGTAGACTGAGAAATTCCAGTAGAAGTTTGTTATATAATTTAAATGCTTTAGAATAATGTCACAATATCCTGTTCAAAAAAAGATTGGTCCTTTGTGGAAGATGTTATTAGTGAAGTCCTTGAAGCAAATGGTGGAAAATGGCTTTTTCATTACTTTCAAGGCAATATTAAAGGACCATGAAATTCAAAGCTCCTGGTTTTATCACAGACATTTTTACGTCAGAGTTTAAACATTTTCCTACTCAACATTCTTCCAACCACTGTAGTTTTACAGGAAAGAATTATTATAATTGGCCTGGATCATAGTATGAATATTAACTGATAGGCATCAATTAAGGAGATATTTAAATAGAAGATAGTCATATCAGATAAGAGGAAAGTATGATTAAAATTATATGCATAAAAGGTGTCATCTGCTTTGGGAGTACACTTTAAACCATGTGATTATTTGTTGGACTATAAACTGTCACTAAAATTCTTCCACCTATTTCCCCTATGCTCATTATAACAAAGCACAAATAAAATGTCCCATACATATTTTCCTTAATCTTGATATGATTATGGGGGTGCTTTATGTAGATTATGATGTCGAGGCTATATCATTTAGCAATGAAAGGAAACAAAGGGAAGGGAAACGCTGGAAATGATAGCCCAGAATTGCTCTTGTGAATGCAGAGTCGTCAACGCACTTGCGTTCCCCAGCATTAACCTTTTGGCTCCCAGGACTTTTCCACATGTTATGATTATAGTATTAGCACTAATGCAAAAATAATGTACATGCTAAGGACATAAGGATTTAGCAATGGTTCAGGTTCGCTACTTTTGTGAATTTATAAAAAAAATGTAAAACCTGTTAAATAGCAACACTTGTAAGTTTAAAGTACTATTTGTTTACCTACTGGGGATCAGAGAAGCTCAAAAAAATCAGATTCACACATTTTAATAGACACGCTCTATTAAACAAGCAAAAATGCTCAGTAAGACCAGAAAGGGACTATTTTATCATTTTCATACATTGTTTGAATTGAAAACTCTTGAAAACAGGGGAGTTCTTTATTTCCAAAGTGTATCTTTTCATCTACATATGAGACCCTGGAAAACAGTAGGAAAACGATACTAGAGCCCAGAATATACCATGTTTGAAACCTACCATGCTAATTCCCACTGGTGCCGTGTTCTATGGGTAGCACATAGTATGAAATTGATAAATTAACTGACTGGCTCAGCAGCCAATTGCCTTTGCTAAAACTCTTGTCTTTTATTTTACAAGTGAAATGAAATACCAAGACATATTTAACAATATGACACATGGTACAATATAATTTTGGAGTGAAGTCCAGAGATATCATCTAGCAAACCTGTCACATTACATATAAGGAAATTGAAGTCTAGTGAGGTTATATGACTTATTCCAAGCCTCTTGGCTGTATAATGCCAAAGCTAACCCTTGAAGTCAGTGCTTTTTTTGATGCCATAGGCAACTTGTCTGTTGCTGTGTCTAACTGTGGTTTCCAAGTATCTTAATTCAAATCACATTTTCTGTTTAGAGACAAGTTCTTTGCTATTCTTGCATACAGAAGGGTGTCCCAATAGCTGAATTATTAAAGCAGAATATTATCTACAGGAGTATGATAAATTAACAATTCTTACACATATGAGCCATGGAGTT